>JASANB010007396.1:0-161507 GCA_030248155.1 Sabatieria punctata | reverse complement strand
TTTATGTGCATACCCAGCCTAGCTGTTTTTTGAAAAAGGCTTGTGTAAATGAACGCAAATGGTACCAAAAAATTACGTTCAAACTGAAACTCTCATATCCAAAACTTCGTGGATTGTATGAAAACGGAGTACTTTTCAATATTCATGAACTGCATCGGTTACGGTAATTTTTTCTTTCATTCGACTGCTATCTCACCCCACTATCTATGTGGTCTTTCTTTATGTACTTTGAAAAGACACTGAATACTGTATATGAACCAGTTGTTCAGTCAGAGTTTTTCGTCCCGTATTGACTTAACAGCCACTATCGGTACCGATATCACCACAACCATTTAGGATACCATTGTTGTTGTTATTGTAACTCTTTGTCCTTTTGGACTAGGAAGGAGTAGCCAACTGCTATATAGAGCTTCTTAAGCCAATTAATTTAACCATCTTAAATACAGAACGGTTAATGAAAATACAGCCTAGAAACCAGAAACCAAACCCGTTCAAGTCGCAAGATCAAAAGTAAGCCAGACCTGTATATTTTAATGATCGATGAATGACACATCTGTACATTAGCCGAAATACAAGCAGAAAACAGTAGCCGCAGCAATAACATTGTACGCAAGTAATCATTTAGTATTCACCAGCGACTGGAAAGGTTGCATGCCTTCTTTCGGTTCATAGTATGGGTAGCCATTGTCCCAACGAAGTTTGAACGGTTTGAAGCCTTTCTCTTGCATCTTTGCGTACATCTTCTTGTGCATCCTTACAAACTTTTCTTGGTCAACTTGTCCTTCCCGGTACAACTTCATCAGTTGGCGTTGATTCTCCAGAGCCGCTCTCTCGGCCACCAGCGGATTGGACGGGTGAGTTCTGAGCACGTTCAGCAAATCTCCGGCGTTTGGATGTTGCGCTGCGAACTTCTCAGCTTCTGTACCCGACAGCTCTGAAACTCAACTGATAAAAATGTATCCATTACGGCAAAAGGCCCTCGACAACAAAGCGCTGGAAGAGCTAGAGCCACACAGCCACAAACCTGCCAGTTGCTTGTTTCTCTGGTAAACGGACAACATTTTTTTGGACCCTGCTTTCTGCAACCGGTCGGCCTGCTGAGCCAGTGCACGTTCAACTTCTAATGGACTGGGAGGCGATTTGCCATGGAGCCGTTGCAGTAGACTGCGAGTTTCTCCGAAAACCTGCTCCAACACATTGCGTCTGACTCTGGTTTCCTCATTCTTGATCGAGTGCAAAAGCAAAAACACAGTCAATAGCGTAAACAACGAATTCATACTGGCATCTAGACGTAACAATTAGCCTAAAAAACACAAAAATGATTTATACTCTGCACAAACTAAAAAATACAAACGAGTCTGATTAATGAAGCTTGCCATGCAACAAGTGTAAACCTCAAAATCTGTATTTTGTTGAAAAGTACAAAATACTCATAGCCAAAACCAATTTGGGATAAATTTTTCTCAAAAATGATTTTGACTAAAATTTCTGAAACTACTCTAAAAGTTACATAAAAACCGCAATTGTTAAGTCCCAGCTCATATTAGTACGAAAGAAATCAGAGTTGAAAATTTTGGTCCCATAGTTAAGCGGCCCGATCTTCGATGGCGTATATCGTTGGAATGGAATCCATAAACCCGTTGCAGGTTCAACATAACTCATGAACGTCTATTAGTGCACCAACGCACAGCTCTCAACGCTAAAGTTCGATTTTCAACTTGACATAGTGATAAGGGGCAAGACTCGATCGAATCAGAGACTGACTCTTCATTATTCACAGGAAAAAGCACATTTTCCGAAGTCCATAACCTTTTTTCAGCTAACGCGCTTCTCCTAATTATTTTTAACCGTGCCAAAAACTAAGGGCTACTGCTAGCGCGCTCCCTTCGATAGTCGAACATTTGGAAGAGTCGTTGCCCACGAAAAGTAAGAAATTTCAATTGCAATTAATTAAATCAGACTGCATCAGCTTTAGCAGATTTAGACTTCTTTCTTCTTCAATCTTTTCTTTTGACAAGAAAGCGCGTGGTGTACCAATTTCTTGAAGGAAATCAGCACATTACATCGGATTCACAGAAGGAAACGCTTAAAACTTTTACAACGTATGAATTGGCCCAATCACAGCTATCCCAGACTATGCATGTATAACGCATTAGCACCAAAACACCAGAGCATCATTTTGGCAACTCTGCTACAAGTATAGTTAGACTATACAAGCAAAGCACTACGTATGTACTTTCTATTTCTAGGAGTCCTTCGTTTTCAACGGTGCAACACCCAGTTTCTCAGCGAATTCAACCTGAAAGTGCTTTAATGAGTGTGACATTTTAAAAAGAAACATAAACTTACAGCATGTGCAATCTGGTTGGGATGGTAAGGAATGCCGCCCAGTTGCGTGCAGAGAGCTATGTGCTCTCTCTCCGGGTCTCCTGCCACTAATACGCCCGATTCTCCTTCTGCCTAAACTAGTACGTAGGTGTTTGGGCTGATAAGGCCCCTGAGTTCTCGGTATGGAGGGTAGACTGTGACATACCGGATTTAGGGTTCTGCATGTGTCCATTAGTTGTTGCATTCGATTTTCAAATCCAGGCGCAAATGCCGAAGGGTCTATGGCCACAAAGCATTGACCCTAAAATTTGCATAAATAAAAGCAGAAGCGTAAAAGTAACAAGACCAAGTCTGCTTCTTCCGTTGTACTCATCCATTTTCGGACATTCGGTCCCCAGTGGGCACCACCCAAAATGCCACAAAATATCTCCACCAACATTCCTAACCCATAGCCTTTGTAGCCGCCTAAACCGTTGACTCGGTGAAATTGGTTTGTGTAACAAAGTTACAGTACCCGAGATTTCCTTGCCACCCAAAGGGAGCAGTCCGCCTCGGCCGTGCAAAACCTGAGACGGGTCAGTGGTTTCGTGTCCTTTGCCATCTACACCCCATCCATTCGGAATACTTTCACCCTTTCTTTCTTGCATTTCTATCTAGCAAAAAATATCATTATATACACCGAGACTGCCTCAGCTCGACGCTGATTGGTCGACCTTTCCGAAAGCTACCGTAGTGGTAGCCATGTCCAGCACAAACGAGTCTCCGCCCACTCCGGGCGCCGAGAGACTAATGGGATTGGTGCCGAACAATACATCGGCCCCTCGCGTGGGAACGACGCAAGGAGAAGTGCCTGTAAAAGCCATTCCCTGCAAACATACGTCCGGGTCTCTTTCTACATTCATACAGTACCTACATACAGACGACCTTTGCAGGGAATGGACTTTCGCCTCAACAACTAAACCTCACCTTTCCGATCGCTACAGTAGTGGTGGCCATATCGAGTACAAAACCGTCGCCTTTGGCGGCCGGCGCTGCCAGGGTCAGAGGATTGGTACCCAATGCAGGTCTACTTGATCTGGTCGGGTAAGTAACAGGTGAGGTGTTAGTGAAAGCCATTCCCTGAAAGACAGTCGATGCCACAACGGTTAGTACGGCACAACTCTAGAGTCAGTTAGAGCACTTTATTTACGATACATAAATCAGTTTCAAATGCTCACAAGCATGCCAGCATCCATGGCTTGCAAAGAATACCAGCCGGCAATGCCGAAGTGATTGGAACCTGTGAAAGAAAGCTAATAGACAGACAGTCTGGAACGCATGCAACACCAGACCTTTGCACGTCACCCAGCCGATTCCGGCCTCCTTCGCCTTCTTAATGGCCAACTGAATGCAGAAATTGCCAACTACCGGACCCATCAAATTGTTCCCGTCCACCCAAGCTGTGCCTGCTCGTTCGTTCAAAATAATAGGCTCTCCGCTAGGCTTACAGATCTTTGTCTCTACATCGTGCACGTACATGTCTAAACAGACTCAGTCAGTCAGTCAGTCAGTCAGTCAGTCAGTCAGTCAGTCAGTCAGTCAGTCAGTCAGTCAGTCAGTCAGTCAGTCAGTCAGTCAGTCAGTCAGTCAGTCAGTCAGTCAGTCAGACAGAGTCAGTCAGTCAGTCAGTCAGACAGAGTCAGTCAGTCAGTCAGTCAGACAGAGTCAGTCAGTCAGTCAGTCAGACAGAGTCAGTCAGTCAGTCAGTCAGACAGAGTCAGTCAGTCAGTCAGTCAGACAGAGTCAGTCAGTCAGTCAGTCAGTCAGTCAGTCAGTCAGTCAGTCAGTCAGTCAGTCAGTCAGTCAGTCAGTCAGTCAGTCAGTCAGTCAGTCAGTCAGTCAGTCAGTCAGTCAGTCAGTCAGTCAGTCAGTCAGTCAGTCAGTCAGTCAGTCAGTCAGTCAGTCAGTCAGTCAGTCAGTCAGTCAGTCAGTCAGTCAGTCAGTCAGTCAGTCAGTCAGTCAGTCAGTCAGTCAGACAGAGTCAGTCAGTCAGTCAGTCAGACAGAGTCAGTCAGTCAGTCAGTCAGACAGAGTCAGTCAGTCAGTCAGTCAGACAGAGTCAGTCAGTCAGTCAGTCAGTCAGTCAGTCAGTCAGTCAGTCAGTCAGTCAGTCAGTCAGTCAGTCAGTCAGTCAGTCAGTCAGTCAGTCAGTCAGTCAGTCAGTCAGTCAGTCAGTCAGTCAGTCAGTCAGTCAGTCAGTCAGACAGAGTCAGTCAGTCAGTCAGTCAGACAGAGTCAGTCAGTCAGTCAGTCAGACAGAGTCAGTCAGTCAGTCAGTCAGACAGAGTCAGTCAGTCAGTCAGTCAGTCAGTCAGTCAGTCAGTCAGTCAGTCAGTCAGTCAGTCAGTCAGTCAGTCAGTCAGTCAGTCAGTCAGTCAGTCAGTCAGTCAGTCAGTCAGTCAGTCAGTCAGTCAGTCAGTCAGTCAGTCAGTCAGTCAGTCAGTCAGTCAGTCAGTCAGTCAGTCAGTCAGTCAGTCAGTCAGTCAGTCAGTCAGTCAGTCAGTCAGTCAGTCAGTCAGTCAGTCAGTCAGTCAGTCAGTCAGTCAGTCAGTCAGTCAGTCAGTCAGTCAGTCAGTCAGTCAGTCAGTCAGTCAGTCAGTCAGTCAGTCAGTCAGTCAGTCAGTCAGTCAGTCAGTCAGTCAGTCAGTCAGTCATTACCTAATCGATTGAGTCCATGGCTGTAGTGACCTCTGTGGTCGCCAGCTATGAGCACCTCAGCCAACTCCGAAGCGTGTTTAGGGTCTGTACCGACTTTAGTCATGCAGTCGACCATATACCGATGAACCTAAAAAGCCTACTCCACTACTACCATACGATCCGATATTTTGCTAACATTCTACAACAGCAACTCAATGATAGCAGCATAGAATCTGAGGAAGGCAGTGGTTTTCGAAAAGTCTATGCATAAAATAGCCAGAATGAAGGGACACACATACCTCAGGAATTTCTACAACAACTCCTTCTTTCATGATGTCGAGGCCGAAGTCGATCAGGGATCGGCAGGACACGCTAAGGCAACGGCGCGAAAACAGTTCACTTTTTACAAGAGCTAACAACCGCCGGCGGTGTTGCTGCAGGAATTTACCCGACATGGCCTCAGCTTCAAGTAAACACTATTATCTGCCATACACTTTTAACCGGTGCGCAGGTTTGGGCAGTGGCGTATCCAGGGGGTTGTAGGGTGGGTACACGCCCCCTTTGCGGTGGAGGTAGGAAGAGAAAGTCTGTCAAAAATAAGCGAAAGTAATGAATTATGTACCAAAACTGTCTATTTTGTGCTCAGAGTCAGAATACCTTTTAACTGCGTTTTTGGAGGCTAAATTTTCAAAATTTTCTCGCCCTGGTCGGGCAGAAGCCCAACCAGGCCGCTTTAAACTATTAAAACTTGTAATTTCTGTTAATTTTAAGCCTGGAATATGTTTTAAACGCGCTTTTGAATGCAAATTTTGCTAAATTTTCTTGCCCTTGTTGGGCAGCGACCTAACCAGGCACTTTCAAAATTTTACACCCCGCTTTCCGAAATCCTGGATACGCCACTGGGTTTGGGTGGAGTAGTCAGAGATTTCTCGACATAACGGTGTCGGTATCATTACCATACCTATGCCAACAAATCTCTGACTGTGGAACGGGGCACAACTGTAACTTAGCAAAAATGGAAGTTTTCGAACAGCCACTACTTTTCAAACAACACAATACTTGGCTGCAACAGTTTGCGCACTGTACGTACATGCAGCTAGCAAATTTTCCATGTGATACCATCCATCATCGTACGTACCTATAAATAGTATCAAGTGGTATCATTCCACTGTTACCACCCGTCTTTGTTCGATGACGGTATACCACGTGGTATTACTCAAAGGTGTACCTCTACTATTAGGGTTTTCTCACAATATTGTATTGCTTCGATCCAGACCTCAATCTGATACCATCGGATATTTATGCCGGCATGGTACAAATGGAAGTTGAACCGATACAATAGATGGTACTGTACCAGTACCATAACTGGCGAAAACCCTCAAGGTTTTCCTTTGTGTAAGCTTCAGATATACTTTACAAACGCAAGCATTTTCGAAAGTGACTCAACTAAAACAACACACAGCCGACTGTCCGAGTTATTGATTGGTCTCACTGTGTGCCCAAAGGCTCAGTCAGTCGGGAAAGCATGCAGCATGCAACACCGCACACGAGCAACGCTGGCAACTGGAAACGTGCACCAAAGTAAAAGCTGAAATAAAGCTGAGAGGGTGTCAAGCCTCTAAACACACAACACCACACAAAAGTTTGAACGGTTTATCTGAGAAATATGCAAAATTCGCACCAACTTAATCATACGCAATTAGGCACCCGAATTTAGAAGCGGACATCAATCAGTCAAAGACACAATGCATTCGGATATGAATGACTAACACAGAACCACAATTAGGGCAGAGATCCAATAATTTAATAACAATATAAACATGTACAAGAGAAGCCAAAGCTGATCCGCCTTGCTAGAAACGAACGGAATTAACGAAAGAAACGAAAGAGACTATTTAGCCACAAGACAAGCGTATCAGCTGAGCTTCAATAAACGAACGGTACCCGTGGTGTATTCTGATAGGCCAAGAGGAGCACTTGACCTATTCTCAGGGATCAATAGAATAGCCCAATAGAAGCACAGCCCAGCTCTCAGAGCTCAACAGGCAGTAATGAGGTCACTACAGGCATAAAGGAGTAGAAGTCTTCTCAATTCGCCGTTCAGAGAAACCTTCACTGATTGCGAGTCGACTCTATCGATTGATAGTCGGTTCTGCCTTTTCTGAAGCAACGCAGTAGAAAAGGAGAATAACATAAACGAGCTAAAAATTTAGAGGGGCACAAGCTGGAGTGTAAACCAAATTCCCCAAAAAATCGCCAAATTTCTACAAAATTGCTGAATTCCGAAAAAGCTTCGGCAAAGGGGCGTCGGACGGCGAGGGGGTAAGGCCCCCAACTCATGTTTAAAGAAAAACTGACGTAGTTCTCATTTTGCGGAACAAAGACCGTAGACACTGCGGACATCGCACCGGACAATCCAGCGGTTCAGGCGGAACTTCTGAGCTCTCCGACTCAGCAGGCGTTTCAACAAGTTCGGTGATGAAAAGTTTCAGCTTCGTTGCTTCTTCTTTTTGTTCGTATCGTTCCTAAACCGATTCAAAACAATACGCAAAAGCAATCTGCCATAAAACCGACCTTTATAACTTCGTAGGCGTCCATAATGATCGAAATGAACAGCGACAACACTACATAAATAAAGAGACTGATGAAAATGTACAGGTAGAAACGGCCAAACCTGCAAACAAAGTTTTGTAACCAAGAATCCCGTTGTTACAACATTACTTATTTATTACAATTGTTACTACAATCCTAATAATAATCTGTTCACAAAATAGCTATCTACGTACCATTTGGCGGCCGGACTCTCATCGGAAATGGTGAAGAAGGTGGCAAACATGTCATCGCCGTTGATTAAAGCAAACAGAGTTTCTGAGGTTTTGGTCAAATCTCGGAACTGAAGAGAGTTGCAATTTGCAGAGAATTTAGGAGTGAGAAGACCAAACAAATTCACTTTCAAGCTGTACGGCGCCAGAACCACCCAGCCGCAGAACCAGAAACCGCAGTAGAGAATGGCCGCGCAGGTTCCGAATCGCAGAACATTGGGTAGCGATTTCTTCAGGGTCAGAATGAGAACCTAAAATCGGTATTGGCCGCTGACAGAAGAGCAACTGTGAACTAAATAAACTGACATTGTAGTGCGGAAAGAAGCCCAAATATCGCAGAACGCCTGCCCAAACAAGGAAAATACCGGAACCCAACATGATACCGGCGGCCGAAAACAAGGTACTGTCGAATTCCTGAAACAGAAGAAAATATTAATGATTTACAACGTAAGTGACACGACGCACTATACTGGGATGAAATACCAGGGGTACTATGGTACCGGTACAAATACGCCGTTACAGTAATCACTGCATGCGACAGGAGAGAAAAGACTTGTTGCTGACCTTGAATTCAATCGACCATTTGAATATGGTGCCGACGAAAATGAGACAGTCATTTATGACGATTAAGATGTACCAGGCGTTGACAAATTCCAATTTATCGCTCATGCTCAATCTCTCGCCTAGTCCGTTGCAGAAGTACTCTTCTGTTTTCTGAAACAGACCCAATCTGAAACCCTCTAGCAACAAAGATGCCTAGGTTACCTTAGCAAGAATGTACGCACGAATTAAGGCACGACTGCACAAGACGAATGAGAAAAAACACAGAACCAGCACCAGGCCATCGAGAACATTGACTAAGTAACGCAGAGGTCCGTTGCTATAAGCTGAAACCAATTTTCATCGGCGCTGGGTGCGACAAAGCTCGTAGGTACGAGAAGGAGGGTCAGATCCACCGAAGTTGCAATGGTTGGGGTCCAAAAAGTCGACCAACACGTGCAGATCCACCTGAACCTGTCCAGTGTGTTCTTGGTTATCGAACTGCAGATCAATCTGAAACCTAACAATTAGCGCTGTTGACCTTGAGTTGCCTACAAAGTAATGTACTGCTAATAAGAAACAGTCGGCTTGGTTCTTGGGAGGCAGCGTTTGCAGACGCATCGTTCTCAGCTTGAACGACAGCCAAGCCCTCACGAATCTGGCCGGCTCTAGCGTCAAATTCAGCTTCTCCAGATGATCTTCCACCAGTTTACTGACATTGTCTGCACCGACAGACAGAGACTGTCGCTCACTCTCGGTGAATTTCAACTCGTGGCAGTCTGAGCACCAACTGAATTGCCTTTCGCCCAATTAACACCGCTCACCTCTTTGAATATCGGTGACAATTTTCGATCCGGTCTTTCCGAACTGTTCCAGACAGAGTTTCAGAGGAGGATAAACCAGTGCCGAGTGCTGTTGGTCATAGGTAAAGGCATTCAGTGATGTACTGTTTATGATAAAGTACTAAAACACAATATGTAAAGCTGAAAATTAGCCAGTACGTGCCGTAGTAACCTGCCCACAAGCATATCCGATTCGATCATAAAAATCGTGGGTAGTATAAATCGAATAGGGAGCTCCGGGAGGCGGATAAACATTGACATCTCTAGTGGAATCCCAATTTCTTAAGAATCGATGTCTCAACACAGTTTGGGTCTGTTCCAAAAAGGTGATATGATTAAGTCTGAGCTCTCCGAACAAAATCAGCTGAAACCACGCGACACCTTTTACGGCGATTTTGATCAAGTCCTCATCACCTCAATAGTAACCAACACAACCTTGACAATTTGTAGAAAAAGCTTCCAAGGCAACTGTTTTCGCACTTTCCACTTCTGCCAGGGGTCCAAAAAGAAAAACTTCAATTGTCTTCTGAGCACTTGACCCTCGTAGACCAGCCCGACACTGGTGGTTGGGTGTAGACAACGAGTGTCGTCTTCCAGAAGAGAGTCGGTGTCTTCGCTACTGCCGCCTTCCGGGCCCTGAAGACTGCTGGTTCCGGGCCGAGACGCCCCGGGCACTCGAAGACTTTTGCTAGTGGGTCTGGCAGTTTCGGCTTGCTCAGCGCCCTCGTTGGCCCTCAAGTCATTGTGACTAGAGCTGAGGTACTGTCGGGGAGTTAAAGGCATGAAGGACAATGGGCGTCTGAAAGACATTTAGACCGGGTGGCAAAGTCAGTAACTCCAAAGTGGAGATCGATTTTGCGAGAGCCGGCATAAGCGAGCCAAATTGCCCCTAATAGATTGCCGGCAAGGAGGTAAAGCCAACGCTTGGGAAACTCTACACATGCATCAGACATAATTGACACACGACAGGTTTGAATAATTTATTCTTTCTGTACATACCCAGTTAATCAACAGGCCCGGCACTGTTTACAAGTCTACTTCAGGAATGAAGTAACCGGCAACTGCGTCCATCAAGTAGTTCTTGTCGAGTCTGGACAGAAAGGTAGTGCGAAGCTGACACTCCGCCCGCGCCAGTCGATTCAGAGCTGAAGACGAACCTCCCAGCAAGGTTTCGGCAGCATACAGAGTCATAATTTCGTCCAGTTTCAGTCTCAGACTTCTGGTTTGTAGCGTCAGTTTAATGCCGACGTCTTGAAGTAGTCGACAGAAGTTTTCGGCGCGAAACAGTGACAGAGAAACTACGTCAGCGGCGCAGTGCACACTGGGTCTCTGCAAAAAAAGTTTAAACAAAACAATCTGACAGACAAAAGATAAGACGACCGCTTAACAGACGTCTGTCTAGCTGTTTACATCTAGGGAACACTAACCTTTCTGTTCGGAGTCGGACTATAGTCTCTAAACAACTTTGTTGTCTATGAAGATGAAAAACGTCATTTTTGTAAAAATTAGCACTTTTTGTTCTGAAATCTCGAAAGGGTTAAAGAGCGGAGCAAGGCAAAGATACCTTAGAAGGATCTCTCTTCAACATTTTGCGCACCAACTTTTGCACGGCAAGTTGCACCCTTTGCGGCAAGGAAGGCAGATCAATTTCGTGGTAGGTTTCGCCGTTCATTCGAGAGTAGAAGGGATTTTGCTTGGTGAATATTTCGTAGGCCAGCGTGCCGGCCGCCCACAGATCGGCTTTGCTGAAGTCCAACTGCTTATACGGTCCTGGCTTGGAGCAGCGGATTTCCGGCGCTCTCAATTGTATGTTGCCGCCCAGATCAAAGTCTTCGTGTGTGTAGGCTACATAGAAGGTACCCTCGCACAGAGAAGAACCGAAATCCGATACAACCAGATGGGGTATCTCATCTGAAACTAACCCATAGATACTGTAGAAGCAGCAGAACTAGTAAAAAGAACCGTCTAAGTTAAAGTCGACTAGAATGTTGTTGGACTTCAAGTCTCGGTGACTGATTCGGTGCTCGAATAAGTAAACCAGCGCCTCCATTAACTGTCCAAATAGCACGTGGCCTGTTCGAACTGAGCTTTCGTACCTTAGCAAGTAGTCGTGCAGAGTTGTGGCATACCTGCAACAAAGTAAGTTCAGCACATAACCGGTACAGGGAATATCTGGATAAAATATCAATCTGCATATCTAATCATTATAACAGATAAAGCAATGGTACCAAAAGCAAAGTTACAGTAGTTGCACGCAAGGTGACGCACATAGTATGTTGTAAGTACTTATTTTTAACCTTTTTGATCACCCTCTTTTTTCAGCAGACAAAACACTCAGTTCGTGTGCAAAATTACTGTGCTAGCCTCGATTCCGATCCGATCCGATTTGCGGGGGGGCTGACGGCCTACGATCAGACTCGAGGTCCATTTCGCTACCCCCGTGATTCGCCATCTCGGACGTTGCCCTTTTTCACTGCCAGCCACTCCTAGCCATGCTGCTGGGTGCCCTTCACCAGGAGTGCGGCCGGCGTGTCGATGCCATGATGCTGACAGCTCCCGACGGCCGCCGGTGCCCCGTATGCCAGAGGGCTCCCAGCATAGTTGGTTTCCCAGACAGCTTCTGACATTGTACAGTAGATCTTCTTCCCAACGCGGCATGCTTTGTGGAGTGGCTTCAGTGCAACGGCAGATCCAGTCGGTTCCCATTTTACCTACTAGCTGTCACCAGCTTTCGGTGGCCTGGGTGGAGCTTTGTGCCGACGACCAATTCTTTGCGGAAAGAAACTTGCCGCGCTGAGAGGATGAACAAACGACGTCGCGCACAATGGCTATGCGGCCTAAACCACTACACCAACTGTGCCGGCTGTGCTAGCCTCTTATTGAATTTTGCCTCTTCACTGTTTGCTCCTCTGATCCTAGTATCCTATACGTGTTGGTCAGTGCCTGTCGAAGTTTCTAGCGATCACAAATTCGTTTTTAGCGTAATCCAAGGTTAGTGTTGGTGGAGGATAGCAGTAATTTTCAAACAGGGCAATCCCTTCTACGTACCGTTTCATCACCAGCAACATGGTCTGCGGACGTACATTATCGATTGCCAAATCGACCGGCGGAAGTGCGGCGGGGTAGAGTTCGAGGGCTCCGGGCAGAACCGGCATTTCATCCATGAAGGCCGTATAAATTCGAACTACATTGGGATGCGAATGCGGCAGGGCGCGATACCTAAAATAAAATCGTTGTCTTCTTGCGTTCCTCTCAGAACCAAACTAACCCACCTGCCGAACGAACCACTCAACAACAAGGACTGCACGGTTTTGTCGGAAACCGGAACCAACTCCGGACCCATTTCGTACAACAGCTGTCTCTCTGTGGCCACGTAGTTATAGTTGAACATCAACTTCACAGCCAGCGGATACTGCACAAGTCTGTCTCCTACGCTCTGTTCGGTGCTCTGTGCGACACTCCGTTTTCTCTTGGAAGAATCGGTGCGCAGTTTGGCTTCGTAGACCACTCCGTTGCATCCTTTGGCTATGTGACTTCCGATGTCATACCCGGCCAAAGCTCTGGGATAAGTGGGCTCTCGAAAGCGAGTCTGATCACCGAACAAATCCTGAAACCAGCAGACATAAACCAGGCAGACTTATAGCATTTAGACGTACGTACCCGAATTCGCTGGAAAATGTCCGGTCCTTGTTGACTCTGTCGCAGTAGCTGAGCGTAAACATTCGATCTAGCACCCAGACCAGGCTGCCAAATGCTGCCACGACGCCATAAACCCACTGAAGCAGCTCGCACATTGGCATAGCCGCCGGCACGGAAAGCTCGCCACACCTACGATAACAGAGATCAGCACACAGACAACTTTGGTGGACACTAGGCTGTTTTTTTAGCAGAAGGTGCCCTATTTGCGGGCACGCCAAAAAGGTTGCTTACCTACCTGTCGCGTAATCAAGCCAGGAGCACGAGTCAATCGAGCACGAGGCAGCGGAGCCCTGAGTTTGACCACTCGACCAACGAGGAGAGGGGTGCGGGAACCCAGAGCAAGAACCCGTTTGAGCGCAAACTGACCCAGCCCGGCCAACCGCGCACCGAATGCACGCAACGTTGACATCTTTAATTAACTGATTCCACTAATTAACAAGCTAACTATTACATAATGTGGCACACAAGATCACTAAACGCATGAGGAACACGATAGCTACCTAGGTTACCTCTTAAAAGGAAAAACACTCGACATATTAATAGCGAATACCGTATCAGCCTGCTGACAATGTAATGCAATGTTACAAACACATCATTTGGAGCAAGTGCGCCAAAGTTGAAGTTAGTAATGAGAGAGAACAGCCAGCAATGCGTACACAAGAAACCATTCAATAATTCAGTCAGCCACAATTAACGACTGATACTGTATATAACCAACAAAAAGCTGTCATTTAGGCCGTTGACCCGAAAAAACAGTGTTTTAGCTTCGTTAATCCGGAAACTCGCTAATCGGGACAAAATTTGCCGGTCCCAACTTGTCCGGATTAACGAGACACGACTCGTCGTGGACCGCCGGCACTGGGGTATGCACCTTGATTTCTTCTTCCGCCTCTGGCAGTAAACGCGTGTTCCCCCTAATTGTATGATACCTCAACCACAAGTACCGCTGCCCTGCTCTATAATGTATGTCAACTAGGGACCGGCAACGGCGGCCATTTTTGCGCCGTACCGCGTGCCTAATTTTCTTCGCGCGTTTTCACCACATTGGTGTCGCGGCGGTCAAAATCATCTTTTTTTAAAAAATGCGGCTAGAAAAGCGCGTTCTTTTTTTATGGTTATTTGTTTTGATTATTTTAACATAACTATTCACCCAAATCGCCTTGGTATACGCTAAGCTGCGGTTGTTTTTGGCTAAAATAAGCGGAAAAACAGCGTCAGTGTAAAAAAAGTTTATGATCTCAAAAGGTGCGCCCGACGGTAATAAAGAGGCATTGATCATCTTTCGTTTGAGCCATTTTTTTTCGGCATCGATGCAGCCAAAGATCCCGGAAATCAGATTGAAATTTTACATGGTTAAGCATAGGCGGAATTGGTATTTTTTCAGAAAACGAAAGTTTGCTCTTAAACAAAGAACAAATAAAAAAGGTGCGCCCGCTTAAATTTTAGTTTGGGTGTTGCTCTTACTCAAATGACTGAGCATTGGTCTCCTAGGTCCGCCAAAGATCCCGGAAATTGGGTTAAAGTTGATGAGGTCGTTAAAATTAGGGGGTATCGAATACGAACGTATTGGGGATCCTGAGCAGCCCAAAGCCAATGGTTTTAATTTTGCTTCTTTACATTCCTTCAGTAGTTTTGCGTCTCTGCTAATCAATATAAGGTGAATCTTGCTCAGGCTTAACGTGTGTAGTCAATAAATATGGTACAAAAGCGGAAAAAACCTGTAATCGCTTATTCGAGTTAACTTCATATAATTCGTTTTCATTCATATGTCAGTGGAATTTCTTCAAATTTTCAGCATTTATTCATAAGTATGATAGATATGTTTTGCCCAAATTTGAGTTGCATGTTCCAACGCAAACAGGCACAGAAGGTAGTCCAGTAACGAACGAAAGTCGGAATTTCTCACCAAAGTACAAACCCCCCCTCACCCCCGGCCCATGTATGTTTGGAGGGAAGGCGGAAGGGAAGGGTTGGGGTGTCTGAGCCCAAATTCGGAGTGTGGAGTGCTAAAAACGCTCAAAAACAGCAATTTTGTGCTACAAATCGTATAAAAAGGCTGATTATGCCTCGGGTACCACTTGCAGCTAAAGAGCGCTGTTTTACAAACAATTTTAGTGTCTGAAACTGTAAAAAAAATTGAGCCAGAAACATCGGAGAGGGAGAGTGGAAAAGATTGTTTTGGTGGGGTACTCCCCTATCTGGGGGGGGGGTTGTCCCAAGTCAGTGGGAGCGTGGGAGGGGAGCAGAACCCCAGCCCCGCTGTGACATGTACAAATGTACCTGGAAAACACAGGAATACCAGTTCACACTCTACTATTCAGTTCTAGTTGTTCGAGCTACCAAGGTGTTTGGGCTTAGGTGTAGCTGGGGGGAACAGGGAAGGTCACAAATGGACTATATATTAATTAATTAACTTTCTTATCACTATACGACTCCGGAACGTGCCCTATACTGATGCGTACGCCTTGGGGTATTTTTATATTTGGAAAACAGGCCCTTAGGAGCGTGCCCTGTACAGGCTTAGGCTAAGGCTTAGGGAGCGTGCCCTATACCGATGCGTCCCCTAGGGGTACTTTTATGTTATTAAAACAGGTCTTCTGGAGCGGGCCCTATACTGATGCGTCCCCTAGGGGTATTTTTATATTTGGAAAACAGGCCCTCCAGCATACATGGGCCGGGGGGTAAGGGGGGTTTACCCCCTCGCCGGCCAATACCCGCCTCGGCCGTCCATACATACATACTCCATACCCCCCTCGCCGGCCCCCCCGAGGTCTCCAGACCCCCCTACCCCCCTCCGGATTTTTCTGGCCCATGGATGCCCAGAGCGTGCGTATACTGATGTGTCCCCTAGGGGTATTTTTATATTTGGAAAACAGGCCCTCCAGAGCGTGCCTATACTTTTGCGTCTCTAGTGGTACTTTTATATTTGGCAAAACAGGCCCCCCGGGGCGTTCCCTATGCTGATGTAGTGATCACTAGACTCGCCAGGCGAAGGGCTTTCAAATGATATATAACATGACCGTTTTGGACGATTTTGAAATTTTGGAATATTGCCAAAAAATAATCGATTATCTATATTTATCGATAAAACTTGTTAATTTATAATTAACAATGGTCATTAAAAACATTAATTTCTGTTTGCGATCGGTTCCTGATTTCCGCCCCCCGCAGCTACACCTGGTTCGGTGTTTGTTCGGTATATAAAGGTGGTAGACGCAGTCCTACAGTCTTGGTATATAAAAAATGTAAAAGAAAATCGCATTGCGATTAGAATGACACCGGTCCCATCAAAATCGGCGCAGGGGTTTACGAGTGACAGTCTGATAAAGTACATCCGTCATATCGGTATGCACGTTGCGGTCAACTTTCTAGGAAGAAAAGGTGGCACGCTGGGTGACGCAGTTAAACGGTCATAACTGGCTTAATATCCGGCCAATTCCGTTCCGGTTTGTTTTGTTAGACTGTATAAAGTGTGCTCTTTTCAATTCTGAAGCCCAATTTCGCCTAGGGGCATTTTGAATTTTCGCGTGCCGGTCCCTATGTCAACAATAAAAATGTCATTCAAAGTGCATGACTTCATTATCAATGAACAAGGCAGGTAGAGTTTATTTATTGCACATTAATGAGTATCATGATGAGATCTGTTCCAAGTCACTACAGTTTCAGATGCCTCAGGCAACATGCACATGATCGACGAACAAGTCTACGGTTCTCCTGTAGAGAGCTACAGTAATCACAACCAGAGTACAGATGGCAACGAGGAAGGTGGCCGAGACCACAATGGCAAAGGCAGCTGTGCTGACGCACACCTTGCTATGAGCTGATCGCACCTGCACCAGCACTGGGTCTGTGTACTTGGCGCACAGATTATGCATAAACTCTTCATTGTCTTCCACGCGCTCCAGAACGCTCAACTGCTGAGTGGCTGCGTCCAGCACTGCTGTCGTCTGCACTACGTTGCGCCACGCCTGCACACTCCGTTCCACTCTAAACCACTCACATAAATTATAATCTTTGCACCGTCCATAACCATTTTCCCAACCACCCCTCTCCTTCTGAACATCTTAGTTTATAGATGCCCTTTTCTATTTTGACCAGTGACAGTACGAATAGTACTTCGAAACAGGCATACATACAGTATGTGTGACTGTTTGAAACCCTACTGTACCACCTCTTTAGAATCCTGGGTACGTCTTTACCGTATGCACTATGCATACGAACAATGAGACCAGTGGCGTATCCAGGATTTTGTGGCGGATGTAAAATTTTGAAAGTGCCTGGTTGGGCCGTTGCCCAACGAAGGAAAGAAAATTTAGCAAAATTAACCTTCAGAAACCCGATTAAAAGGCATTCTGAGCATAAAAGTAAGAGGAATTACAGTTTTAGTAGTCTAAAAAGTGGCCTGGTTTGGCTTCTGCCCGACCAGGGCGAGAAAGTTTTGAAAATTTAGCCTTCAAAAACGCATTTATTAGGCATTCTCAGCATAAAATAGACAGTTTTAGTACATAATTCAATGGAATGCGCCACTGAACGCGACGTGACGCATTATATGCAAGAGAGGATTCAGGTAATCCTGAAAAATTTTTGACAGTCAATTTTTTTCGGTTAGCCCTCCTCGGGTCTGTAATAGATTTAAACAACAATATTGCTCGTTTAAACCTAACAGGCAGAAACAGAAAAGAAATTATTGGTCGCACACCTGTTTTCATGTGAGCATTGAGGTACCGGACAGTTGTCATTTGGAGTTTCCTTTACAATAATATCAATTTGGCACTGGAAGTAAATTTGATTTCTGTCGGCAAAGGTAAAAGCTTTCAGCGACTGGCCAGCCTGCAACCCGTTCCAATAATTCAATTCGGGCATCAGAGAACGGTCTTTAGAACAGCCGTCATCGTCCAACAGAAAATGCTGGCGTCGACCTTGTATGTCTTTGACGAAGCAATTGGTCACTACCATACAATAATTGCTCGCAATCGAACCGTCCACCGTGCATGACCACTTGTGATAAATAACGTCTCCTATCGATACATAACGAGCTTTACTTTCGCCTTGAAATACCTAAAATCACTGTTCTTCATTCACACAGTACATATGTACACACGCATGTATTGAACGGAACCAATCGGTCTACTCAAAAAGTAGCCGTTTATCAGATAAGACGGGCACTTTCTGGCCGTCCGAAAAACAAAATTTGATGTTAGATACGCTTTGGGCAACAGGATATTCGTAAGAAGACTTACTTCGTATTTGCAGGAAGGCATAGGCAAAAGCTCAAAGGCAGGCGCAGCGGAGGACCACAAAATCTGAGTGCTCGCTGAAGATTGCTTGAGTTCCGTGTGAAAGCAGGAGATTTCAAACGTTTTGTCCACTTGAGTCAACAGTTTCGGGTGAAACGATATCACTATAGCTGCACTTATGGTGATGCCTGGTGGGTTCAAGGTTCTGAAACTGCAGTCATCTAAAACAGCAGTGACTGACTTTAAGCTAAACCTTGTTCGTCTAACTCCGCAGTCCAAATGAGGCACCAAGATGGAAACGTGATTGTACCAAGTGGTCAGAGCTTGACAATCTGGTCTGTCGTACCAGCCTTTAACGAAAACCTTGCCCTCGAAAAAATCGGTCGTATAAAATCCCACATAAATGGCGTCAGGAGAGCACTGCACTTCCGGTTCACCGTCAACCGAATTAACAGTCGAAGTCGAACCGGTCGACTGGGTGGTATTCTGGGCGTGGGCTCTCGAAACCAGAAACAGCAGCAGCAATCGGAAGCAGCCGGGCCAGAGGAGACCCATTTTGTAATGTTTCAAAACGGACTATTGTCGGTAGGATTCATTCGGAAACAGTCGGAGCATAATTACAGTGCACATGTCAATTATTGGGCAGACGACAGGGACCTTTCTTTTCGCTCGAACCCACACAGAGTTTAGAATAACCGGCCGGCGGGTTTCTCAGTTCTGCCCTAATTGCAAGACGGCCAGGACGCCGGCGAAAGTGAAATCCGCAGACGACCGGCCTATCAGCCCGTTAAATGACCAGCCATTTGAGTGACTGACCGGTTTTGGACCGTTGGCCGAAACCGAATTAAATTCAGTTTGTTTTTAAGCGCGAAAACAAATCAGTCTTACAAAAACCGATCCAGTTTAGAGAGTGGCGCCGACGCTCTTAAACGCCGATGTTTGTATTTGCACTAATTTTTTACTGCTGGTTACGCCACCTGCTCTACAAAGATCCAACTTGTGTAATACAACAAATGTCATGTAACCGCGGCACCAAACATTTATTTAGGCTGATGCAGTCTCCGTCGGTCCCTTTCAACTTCAGAACTAAATAATGGAAGAGTAGCGGTAGTTTGCATAGTCAGCGGCTGTATTTTAGAATTCTGAGACCAAACTCGCTTTGGCTCAGTCAAAGTAAAGTGCACTGGAAGACAGAAATCCAACTGATTTTACGTTCTTGTAGTTAATACGGTATTTCAGGCAAACACGATTAGCGTAAAGTAACCAATGCCAAATCACAATTCCGGTGGTATCACAAAATAGACGTGTACCAAACTCAGGACAACTCGAAACCGGCGCCCGACTCTATAGCGTACTTGAGTTTTTCTTTCAGCCGTTGTTCAGTGTGAAATTGCGGCAGTTTCAGCAGATTCATGCAGGTGGCCGCAGTGGGCAGACGATCTGTCTCATTGATCAGTTGAATAGCCAACGGCGGGTACAGGTCCTAAAAGAGAAAGCACTAAACAAGTCGTACGGGTGCTTAGAGCAGAATTTGACACCAAACTATGGTGGGTCGTACGTGGTCTATGTCTCATTTGTTTTAAGGCAGCTTTTAGATAAAAAAACCCAAACTCGACAAAACCCATTTTCTACCCCGTACCAACAACAACCTGAAGACGACCTAAAAAGCGCCCTGCTAACTAATACCCCAGCTGTAACGCAACTCTTACCATACACGTAACAGGTCATCCGCCGAAGGGAGGAGGGGGGTTGGGGGCGGTCTGGCGCCGGCCGGGGGTCTACGAAGCCCAAATTTTGGGAAGGGTTATGGGCACTAAAAACACTCAAAAATCGAAAAAAGCGCAATTTTCCGGCTAAAAATACTCAAAAATAGCTAATTTGGGCTGAACCACAGCTAAAAAGTGCTGTTTTACAGGCCATTTTGACAATTTTTGTCTGAAATTGCAATATCGCTCAAAAATTACTTGCAAAAAAATCGGAGGGGGGTCGGAAAAATCGTCTCGGGGGCATACATGTGCATGGGGGGTGCCCAGGGGGGGGACAGGGGGGGGGACGAAAATGAAAATCTACCAAACGTTGCTAGAGGCTGCTAGAAAGCCTCCAGATGCGTTTTTAAGCCACAAAAATCAATTTTGGCAACTACGCAACTACGCACCCTTCCTCCAGGCAACTACGCACCAAACCCGAAATTTTTTCAAATTTTCCTGGAAAATTTCGATTTTTTGGCAATGTTGCTATCAGAAAAGTGGTTTTTTGGCAATTTTTTGTAGAACATTTGATTTTTACCGCAACTTTTTGAATTTTAACCGAAATTTTCGTATTTTTAGCCAAAATTTTGGACAAAGTTAAAATTTCCCGCCAAAATTTTGGGCAAAAATTCAAATTTCCCGCCAAAATTTGAATTTCCCACCTAAAATTTGCACCTGTATCCAGGCAACTACGCACGTAGATTTGGCCGTCCCTCCCTGAGCCGCCGACCATGCAGATGTATGCTCGGGGGTCCCCAATCGGGGGCTCTGTACTAAGTCGGGTAGGGAGCAAACCCCCAGACCCCCTATTACATGTACGACTCTTACACTCGGAGAGAAAGAAAGTTCTCGACAGCATCCTAAAAACGCGACAAAGGCGATATGGTTCAAGCTGAACCGGTAGCATTACTTTATCGGAGGCCTATGTCGAGAAATCGCATGTACAGGGTGTGCCAAAAAAAAACAACCCAGCAGAGTTTTTGCTGTAGCAACCGCAAATCTCAACCGATTTGAATGAATCCTGCTTTAAATGAAAGATAAATAAATTCTTGAAAGACTGGTGAAGGCCCTATTAAGATACGATGCTTAGTTCCTGAGATATTTTCCTTCAAACTCAAAACAGAGATTTTGGCACTGAACAAGAGCGATTCCGTTGCACTTCACAACAAAACGGATTCCTACTGCTGAGGGGCAACAAGACTTTTACAAATGAAGTAACCAAGCATGTGTGGCACCAGAAAAACCTCGTTACGTTAGCCCTGAGCAGTAGGAATCGGTTTTATTATGAAGTGCAACAGAATAATAATAATCGCTCTTGTTCATAGCCAAAATCTGTTTTGACTTTGAGTGCAAATATCTCAGGAACCAAGCATCATATCTTAATAAAAGTTTCACCAAACTTTCAAGAATTAATTTATCTTTCATATATAACAGGACTCACTGAAATCGGTTGAGATTTCCGGCTGCTACAGTAAAAAATCTGCTGGGTTGTTTTAATCTCTGTTGTGCACTGCCAAAATCTCTGTTTTGATTTTGAAAGCAATTATCTCAGGAACTAAGCAACGCATCTTAATAAAAGCGACACCAGTCGTTCAAGAATTTATTTATCTTTCATTTAAAGCAGGACTCATTCAAATCGGTTGAGATTTGCGGTTGCTACGGCAAAAAATCTGCTGGGTTGTTTTTTTTTGACACACCCTGTAGTAGGCGACAACAGTCTGGATTAGAACCATGTGGACCATCCGAAAGGACAAAGATCGTAGAAAACAATTCGAATTTCTCTGTACCTTAAAGCCCATTAGAGGAGGACGGGAGCAGCCAGTAATGAAGCGCAGCAGTTTGCGTTTTTCTTCAGGGGAGAAACCGTGCACCACTCGCCAAAACGCCTCGATCGTGTTGTTTTGCTCCGTTACGCCCGCTAAATACAAACAACAAGCACTGTATCTGAGATCACCAAAAAGTATGAAAGCCTTACGAGAATATCGCGTATTGGAGCGCATGTCTAGGACGTCAACGTCAGCATCGGCGCCAGAAATCAAGGCTTGCATTTCTCTGTGACTGAACATGCACAGCCAATCCAAATCAATCACATCGGCCATGCCGTCACGGAACGCCGATACCAGCGGCTGGATCTAGAAAAAACAGGGCTAGAAATTTTTGCCTCTAATTGGACCGAAGCAGAATTTCTACGATACAACAGGATTTGCGGTACGTACCTGTCTATTCAAGTAAAAGTCGGCAACAACGTGCACGTACTCCAACTTATTCGACGCATCGACGCGAACGTTTCTGCCGCCCGGCTTCAAATCGACCGTCTAGAAAAAGTTGCACCTTATAGACAGGAACCGAACTGCATGTCTTTGGACCTCAAAAACGCCCAGCTTTTCCACGACAACACTGAAGTCAAGTTCCAGTGACTCTACATCGCCGTCGAAGTTCTTCACGTACAATATATTCCTAGAACACACACAAAACATACATTGGTCAGGGCTTTGGGGCATTCGATACTAGGCTTACAAACGTCTGTAACTTAGACCTAGTGATCGGATTTTGGGGACCTTTTTTGAGCAAATGGACATCACGACGTTTTGCGAAAACCGCCTACCCCTTCCCTGCAAAATTCATACCCCTTCCATTTCTTCGGTCTATGTATATCAGGCAAATGTGAGAACCAGTTTTACTTGTATAAAATAGGGTCGAACGAAGCCAAGTGATGCAAATCAACGTTCTCCGATATTCCTCCGTCCCTGTGTAACAATTTGGCCAGAAAAAAACTGGCAAATCGCAACTCCGCCATTTGGTTCTCGTAAATTAGCTGAAAAAAAAAAACATTGACTATAAAAACAAAAGAGATAACTGCACAACAATCTACCTTGCCGAGCATTCGGCCGAGGAAAACGTAATGTCTGAACCAGTCGTCAAAGAGGGCTGGAGCGGCCGGGTTAGGGTAAAGCAGTCGGTCGTGCGGAGTGACTTTGAAGAAGCCTCTGCTCGGATCGAACGATTCTTTGAGCAGCTCATTCAAGAACTCTCTAAATAATGTTAAACATTAACTAAACCGCATGCACTGCACTGCAAACTCATCGGTACCATGTGGGAGACTGGTGTACCACCATTGTGCATACAGTAGTTTGGGGAACTGATAAATAATTAGGTTAGGTTAGGTTCAGACATGGGCAAAGGGGGGGGTGAGGGGGTTGGCCCCCCAGGCTCTGACCTACCCCCTTCAGCCGGCCGCTACCCACCCTCAGAATTTTTTGGAAGAATTTTGTATAGAAAATTGTGATAAAAATATGCCTGGATTAGGTGTAAATGAGCTCAGAATAGCTTATTTTAATGAAAAACAAGCCCAGAAAGCTTGATTTTAGCCAAAAATCGGACTTTTTTCGCCTACCACCCCCTCAGCCGCTCCTCCCACCTCAGCAATTGAAAATTCTACCCCCCCCCCGCAGCCGAAATCCTAGCCCATGTCTGGTTAGATTAGGTTTATTTCGCCGAAACACAGAAAAAGAACGCAATACAACGAAAAGAACAAATGTTGGGCGCGGCATACAGACCACCACGCCGGCATTATGCAATGAATTTGTTGCGGCAGCAGAAAGAAGGAGCAAAAGTAAAATCCTGACAGTAAAATAAACAGGACACCTACCTAAATATGCCTCCACCATCAACTCCGACTTCTTCCAAGCCGTGCCAGTTTGTCATCTGGACCCGTATTTGCTTCTTCAGATTAATCTCTGTATGCAATTAAAATCGGTCAGCAAACCACATGACAAGTTACAGAAGACCTACTGCTTTCTCTGCACAGACTATCAAAGGCATCTTCATACAAATAATTTCGGCGAGCGCGAACGGTCTCTGAATTTCCAGAAAACGGACCCCATCCGTCGTTTCGGCCGATCGCTTCTCGATCGTTGTTTATCAACTGTTGCAAAATCTGCAAACAAAAAATATTGTTTAGCTAGGCTAGGCGCCACAAGATTTTGCGTGCCACCTTTTCCGAATATCTTTCTCAGAGTCGACTAAACGTCATAGATTTGCCAAAAAACTGGGTTGGGGTAGTCAAAATGAGAAAATTTGGGTGTGGGCCCGATTTGGGGGCTCCACGGCGGTTTTGGCGGGTCGGTCCAGGAAGAAAAATTGGCTTAAGGTGGGTGGAGTGGTTTGGGGTGGGTAACCCCAGACCCCCTCGCCCCTGTATGCTGGACATGTCATGCCGTTATTTTGAACTTTTGATCAGCAAGACAAAAGTCGACAAATTCTGCGAAAGGACCAGGTCTAAAAGCGCAAAACAGTCTTACCACAGCTCTCTCAAAGAACGGCACCACGAAGGGAATCTGACGCAAAATGGTGCAGTTTCTCATGTCGCTCGGCGACGGCGGCACGCCCTCTTCTTCGATATCCTCTCTGGTCATCCATCGAACAAAAGCGAACGGCTCTCTTCTGCGTCGACGACGGCCGTCCGAACGAAAGACCTAAAGCGGCGTTTTTCAAATACACAACAACTTTCTCTCGCACGCACTTCACGATTAACAACGACGCGTCTGTTGTGGTTGCTCCAAAAGCCCTCGCCACAGAACTGCAGTCGGCAGTCCCGTTCGTGCAACTGCTGCAGAACTTTGACCACGCAGGTAAACAACGAATTCCACTCTTTAATTTCCACCGCGTCCGCCGACGACCGACTGCGCCCGGCCATAAAGGAACTGTCGGTCTTAGAGTCCGGGAAGGCCAGGTCGATCAGACCCAAGGCAACGTTTCGCAGCTTCTCGCACAGAACCTTCAGCGCTTCGTTGGAGAACGGCATCAGACTGGCTGCAATAGAACTTTTACTATAACCCATTTACGTTTGGCACTTAACGAGAGACATAGAAAAAACCACTATTGACCGACAACTAAATAAATGCGGTGCTTTATGCGCATTCGGATGGATGGAATGGTTTGTCCGGGCAGGGCTGGAGCCCGTGCGTTAGACCACATTGCGGGCCCATCACGCACACCCACATCCTGCCCTTTCTTCGCTGCTAGCCGGCACACATGTCTGGGCGAGTCTCAGTGGTAGCAGTCCCAACACGTGTGGTTGCCATTGTAGCTTAGGTGCAATGGCAGCACCAGTCAGTTCCCAGTTGCCTACTCGCTGTCACGAGCTTTCGGTGGCCTGGGTTGGGCTTTGTGCCGACGACCCACTTTTGCTGCAAGAAACCTGCCCCGCCGAGTGGATAAGCGCACAGTGGCCTTGCGGTCTAAGCCACTACACCAACTGTACCGCAAACTTGTGCGCTTTTACAGATCGCACTAACTGTTTCTTCTAATCGTACAATGTAAGTATGATCTTGTTAGAACTAGCTGATCTGCAAATGCGCATTAGGCATCGAATTTAACTGTCTGTCAAGAGTAGTTTTTCGTGTGATATAGAGTACTGGTAACCGGTACTTCCACCACGTGGTAGTATTACGCTAAGTGCCTCCCAGTTTTAGGCTAATATCAACCTTTCTGTTTTGATCTCCCGGACTCTGAACAATACATTTAAGATGCATTTTGCGAGAAAGTCAGCTTTGGTGCCGAAGAGAGGGGGCAAGCAGGGCCATCTCACGGATCTGGCTGATATTTATATCTATTAAAATAGAGCACAGTCGAAGACCAACGGTGCATGCCCGGCCACCAGCAACCCCCTAGAACCGGAGCTACACCCCCTCAAAGTTGGGTCGGCAGCAATTTTCGGGCTCATTTTAATAGCTCTGACACTCTCCATTCAAACGATCACCCTTCATTCGTTTCTTAAGCTAGGATCCCGACTCGCATATGGTTTTGTAGCTGGTCCAATGGCCTTTCATTTTCTGGTATCCCCGTTTCCAGATCGTAGCTGGTTACCGAGATATTCGCCGAAAACTGCGAAATTTCCACAAAATGCCACTCCGTTTTTTTTCGAAAAATCTTTTTAACTTTTTGTGCAAAGGCCCTGCCAAGCTAATGTTTTAACAAAAGTTAGGCATGAGTTGGCCAAACAAAATGAGCGCCCCAAAGTGTGCGGTTAGGGGGGGAGAGGGGGGGTATTTTGGCCTCTCAAAGGTGTTCGAAAAAATTTTTTTTCTACAAAGCTTAGTTGTTAGCATACTGTTATATGCAGTTTTGTGTGCTGAGTTCGAAAATGCATTCAGTTTAGCTAGACTCGCTCTGGATCGGGAGAAATTGGCGTCCAAAGTTGAGACCAACCCTTTTTCTTGACTGGCACTACTCGCTAGTATGACCATTAACCGCGGAGCAATGCAGTTTTTCTTATGTTGTTTTTGCTGCTGAATCCGAAAATAACTTTATTTTTGCTCTACGTTGCCTACTTTTGAAGATATCGGCATTTTCATGATTTGGGAAGAAAACGGCTGCACTTGCTATAACATGCTTGTTTGAAAGGTGACTCAATTCAGTCGCATCTAGGGTACAGAGCCATAAAAATTTATATCACCTAATGCAGTTTTTGCCGCTGATTACGAAAATGACATCTGTTTTTCAATCTGACTGCTCCTGAGCTACTTATGTAACTTTTATGCCCTGGTACTCAGACAATAAGTAATCTGTCAAATCTGGTCATAATATGGTATCCATCTGGTGCAGTTTCCTCCGCTGATTCAGAATATCATCATATTTTTGCGCTACGGCCACTCGGTCGCAAGTTATGGACCTCCAAAGTTTCATTAAGAAACATGCCATGAGAAGCCGTAATCCTGAAATAAATGTTCAGTGTTCATGCATTTCTGAAATGAACCTTTTGTCAGTCAATAGTGTACCCGACCTATTTTGACCCGCTGAGTTCAAAAATGGCGTTTGTTTTAATCTGTAGTTACTCCTTTTGGAGATATATGAATATTAATGCAAATTTTGTTTGATCAGTAATATCTCAAAATTGAACAGCAGTAGAGAAAAACAAAGGCCATTTTTGAACTCAGCGGGTCAAAATAGGTCGGGTACACTATTGACTGACAAAAGGTTCATTTCAGAAATGCATGAACACTGAACATTTATTTCAGGATTACGGCTTCTAATGGCATGTTTCTTAATGAAACTTTGGAGGTCCATAACTTGCGATCGAGTGGCCGTAGCGCAAAAATATGATGATATTCTGAATCAGCGGAAAAAACGGTAACTACTAAACTTCGCAACATCGCAACCAGTCGCAACTTCGCAACCAGTCGCACCCGTTCGCATCCGCCGGGCGCCAACTCTAGAATATAGACGCGAAGATTTATTTGACGATGAAATTGCGCAAAATGAATCAGAAATTCCGGATTATGTTACGAAACAGCAATGTTCTAGTAGAGGGGACACTGTTTGATGGACACTGAGGGGCGGAGCGGATGAAGGACAAGGACATTAAATGAAAATGTATTCAATGCTACAGAAAGCCAGGAAGGAAGACTTGCAGTGTTTTAACCATAAGATTTTGGTAAAAATAGCAATAATCAAGTGAAACTGAATAATTTTTGGGCTGAAAATTTCGTTTTTAGGCAAGAATACAATTTTGGTGCGACAAATAAGCGTTCGGTTTATTTTACAAAAAAAAACATAACAATTTTTGGATCGGCAACACTGTTACCAGGCTGCACCGATCAAAACATACAGTACGACCACAATTAACGCAACACGGCTAAATCTTTGGATTGTGATTGTGCACATAGAGACACTTCTTCTATTCTTGATACAATGCGATCGTAAACCGTAGGCAGATACTGATAAAAATTTACTTCATTATTGCGTACGTAATGGGGTTAGAGACCGAGCATGGTCGGCCGTGACCAAGCTCCGGTCGAGTGAAGATTTGAGCCAGGCGTGCGTGCAGCAAAGGCCCCTGGGCCGCGCCCACCTACAAATTTGAAAATCCGGACCGTTTTCTAATATGTACTGTAGAACACTGTTCGCTTCAGTCTTAAAATAAAGGACCAGCAGTTGATCCGATCCGATCTGATGTGCAGGGGCCTTACGGTTTACGATCAGACTCGTGGCCCATTTCGCAACCCCCGATTTCGTCATCTCGGACGTTTTTCCCTTCTTTCACTGCCCAGCCACTTATAGGCATGCCGTTGGGTGCCAGTCGCTAAGAGAGCGCCGGCGTGTTGACGTCATGGTGTCAGCTCCCCACAGCCGCCAGTGCCCGGTTGGCTGAGGGCCCCCGGCATAGTAGTTTTCTCAGACAGCTCCTAACGTTGTCGATGTTCTCCTCCAATGTGGCATGCTTTGTGGAACGGCTTTCGGTGCAATGGCAGATCCGGTCGGTTCCCTTTTATCTACTCGCTGTCACCAGCTTTCAGTGGCCTGGGTGGGGCTTTGCGTCGTCTAATTCCAGTCAGACTGGTTTCGAACCCACTACAACAGCTATGGATGCAGGGGCAGCCGTGACTCAGAGGCAGCGAGCTACCAACTGAGCCAACGACGCAACTTGGACCAGCAGTCATCTTACCTGAGATATTAAATAGCCGTAATACGTACATTGCAGCTATATTAACCTTCCTTACCGAAATCGAGCCGTACTATGACTGCTTGTAGTCTTACAACATGTGTAAACCTACCGAGTCACGTTAAATCGAACCGCCAACCCAGCGCATTATGGTACTTACACGCTGTGAGTCCGAGTATTCTAAGAAATATGCTTAAAAGGCCTACTACACTTGTTTATTAAAAAAGCAAAACAAATTTTAAAGTAGATATTGAAAGATTTATACTCAGCCTTTTGCATTCCAATATGTACTAGTGTTTGTACCTTCAACTGCAGCGATGCAAAGCTGGTGTCAAGCGTCGTTTGCTTAAACTGTGGTGGTGGAGAAACAGGCTGCCCTTGTTGTTGATGCGAATGCGACCCTCATCTTTCATTGAATGTAAAGACACAAAGAGTAAACTAGGCATCCTTTACATCACGTCATAGCAGCCCTTCTAGCAAGAACAGGCACAGGAAAACCAAAAAAGAAGTCGGAAAACTTTTTCTTGCGCCTTCTGTTTTCTTCGCATCGACGTTCTAGAGTTGGCGCCCGGCGGATGCGAACCGGTGCGACTGGTTGCGAAGTTGCGACAGGTTGCGATGTTGCGAAGTTTAGTAGTTACCGGAAAAAACTGCACCAGATAGATACCATATTACGTCCAGATTTGACAGATAACTTATTGTCTGAGTACCAGGGCATAAAAGTTACATAAGTAGCTCAGGAGCAGTCAGATTGAAAAACGGATGTCATTTTCGTAATCAGCGGCAAAAACTGCATTAGGTGATATAAATTTTTATGGCTCTGTACCCTAGATGCGACTGAATTGAGTCACCTTTCAAACAAGCATGTTATAGCAAGTGCAGCCGTTTTCTTCCCAAATCATGAAAATGTCGATATCTTCAAAAGTAGGCAACGTAGAGCAAAAATAAAGTTATTTTCGGATTCAGCAGCAAAACTACATAAGAAAAACTGCATTGCTCCGCGGTTAATGGTCATACTAGCGAGTAGTGCCAGTCAAGAAAAAGGGTTGGTCTCAACTTTGGACGCCAATTTCTCCCGATCCAGAGCGAGTCTAGCTAAACTGAATGCATTTTCGAACTCAGCACACAAAACTGCATATAACAGTATGCTAACAACTAAGCTTTGCAGAAAAAAATTTTTTCGAACACCTTTGAGAGGCCAAAATACCCCCCCCCCTCCCCCCCCTAACCGCACACTTTGGGGCGCTCATTTTGTTTGGCCAACTCATGCCTAACTTTTGTTAAAACATTAGCTTGGCAGGGCCTTTGCACAAAAAGTTAAAAAGATTTTTCGAAAAAAAACGGAGTGGCATTTTGTGGAAATTTCGCAGTTTTCGGCGAATATCTCGGTAACCAGCTACGATCTGGAAACGGGGATACCAGAAAATGAAAGGCCATTGGACCAGCTACAAAACCATATGCGAGTCGGGATCCTAGCTTAAGAAACGAATGAAGGGTGATCGTTTGAATGGAGAGTGTCAGAGCTATTAAAATGAGCCCGAAAATTGCTGCCGACCCAACTTTGAGGGGGTGTAGCTCCGGTTCTAGGGGGTTGCTGGTGGCCGGGCATGCACCGTTGGTCTTCGACTGTGCTCTATTTTAATAGATATAAATATCAGCCAGATCCGTGAGATGGCCCTGCTTGCCCCCTCAAAGCTGACTTTCTCGCAAAATGCATCTTAAGTAAGCACATACATGGGTCGGGGGTGAGGGGGGTATACCCCTCCCTTTCGCCGACCAATACCCCTCTTCCCCCCTCCCGGAGGAAGAAAATTTTCGCTTATTTAAGGCAAAATAGGCGGTTTTTGGCCTTTTTTCGCCCCCCCCCCCCGAGGTCTCCATACCCCCCTCCATACCGGTTTTTCCGGCCCATGTATGAGTAAGCACGACCAACACAAACATCGGCGCACGCAAACGCGAAAAGAGAACAATTTTTTTTGCTTAAAACCAGTACTGTACGTTCGCGCTTAGAAAGGCAGACGTCATAAGGAATAATAAGAAAACTTACACACAGGACGGCCGGAATCTCGGGAGTAGAACTCATCATCGTTGACGGCAAGCAGAAGGTTCTTGAAAAGCGCACAAAAGACAGACAACAAAGGTACGATGCGTTCTCGGTTCGGTTTCTCCATAGACAAACCTCTCTGAAGTGAATCCAACAACGGTCGCGGCTGTCTGCAAAAAGTACCTAAGCAGTGGCAGCGGCAGAGTCACTAAAAAATACCCAAACATGGTAGGCTCGGTGCGACCTCGAATCAAGTGCCACAACTCCTTTATAAACTGACCCTTGAATGACATGGAATACAGGAACCTAAGACGTGCCAACTAATAAAACGCATCAGGTCAGACAGAATGAAACTAACGGCGAATCGAAGGCCATATTAGTTCGGAGACAGGTGACCACGTAGGACACCTGGGCAATCAACTGCGTCAGCCCAGCACTCATTGTCTCCAGTGCTGCACTGGCCAAAGCCGTCACCACCTTTGGGTTCTGAATTAAGGCGACACATTTGGCCACAAGATAGGCATTGGACTGAAAGAAACGAACGCTTTATAATTACTAAAACCTACAAAGCTCAAACTGACCCCAGGTACAAATCGATCGGGGTCAACTTCCTGGGTGGCCGGTTCGTCCTCGTCGTCCGAGCAAACGGTTGGAGCAACTATTGCCAAGACGGTTGGTAGGGCGGCGCTGACGCACAACAGCAGTTTTACACGACAAACCAGACTCTCCGCCTCTACAAAGTAATTTCGGTCAACCATCACAAGCTAGCACTGTGCAACCAATGGTCGAGTGTAGCGGTACCTATTATCGTACCTCCGCAGTGCCAGACATGGGCAAGGGGGGGCTGAGCGGGATGACCCCTCCGGCTCTGACCTACCCCCGCCAGGCCGCTGCTACCACCTTCACAAATTTTTTTCAAAAAATCTGTGTAGAAAATTATAATAAAAGCATGATAAAAGCCTAGATTAGGTGTAAATGAGCTTAAAATAGCTTATTTTAACCTATTTTAACAAAAAAGAAGCCAAAAAAGTTTGATTTTTGCAAAAACTCTGACTTTTTAACTTGCCATCACCTCAATCCCTCATCAGCCACCGCTAGCCCCTCAGGATTTGAAAATTACTTGCCAGCAAAATTGGAGGGGGCGAAATATCGTCTCGAGAGGGTCCCCGATCGGGAAGCCTGGCCTAAGTCGGGTGGGGCAGACCCTCTGACCGCTTCTGTTACATGTGTGGTGCTTAGGCAATTAGACTGACCCAAATGAGCGTAGTTAGCCACCATCAATAAACTGAAGGCGAGGAAAGGAGAAGGTGAGACCCGAGCGTCCAACAAAGTTGCCACTTGCAAATCAGAACTACGCAGTTGAATCTGCCAGTCCGGAGACAGAATAGAGTCCAGAAGCATTTCCAATTTCAGCTTCCCAGTAGCACAAGCGTCGGCCAGGCCAGGTACAATGCAGCAAACAGTGTGCGGACTAGACTCAGTGCACAACAGAGCACAGCAGAAGTATCGCATTATTTTCAACCTAAAATTATAAAAGAACATGCATCGTGCAAATTTCTATGCGATCAGAACTTGTCTACAACCTTCTACGTCCAAAAACAGCTCAAATACAGCTATAAAACGGCGTATTTACTATCAGTTCTAGCAATTCATAGCCTGAGGGAAATAGTAAAGATGGGGTAGTGAAAAAAGAAGGAATAGAATACCTTAGAGGCGTGTCCAGTTCCAGTTGTAAAGGTTTGAGAATGGCTTCGAAGATGCCCTCGGCCAAGGGACTAGGCATTCTGGGACTAACTTGGAGAAAAGCTGCCTCAGACATGGCTACCCGCGATTCGAACAGTCTACGCAGCACCGGAAAATAACTGGCCTCCATCAGAGCTTGCACGTCCTCGGCCGAGCGAAAGCCGAACGTCTCCAGGACACGCAGCGGCAACGCAAAACTGACGCTACAGTCCGCGCAGATGAACCAGAGGTGCGACAGACAACAGCGGTAGAACAGTCGCAGATAGATCAACAGTTCGCCGCTCAACTCCGTGTTTGCGTGCGACAACTCCAGCAGCCGTTGACACAGCCACACCTGCAATGTCAAATCTTAGCTACGTACGCACCACGCTCGAAACCATACATGGGTTTACCCCTCGCCGACCATATCCCTCTCGCCGGTAGGGTCGGAAAATTTCGCGACCTTTTTGGGAGAAAGTTGACGACGTTTTTTGGAAAGACAGAAAATTTCGGCCACAGCCCCCTCGACGGACAATACCTCCTCCAAAATTTTGGCGACGTTTTTAACCCCCGACACGAAAAGCCATACCCCCATGTAGGCTCAAAACCATTGTGACTAAGTACCAACAAAACCATAATTTTGGTCTTGCGTACGAAAATAGACTATTTAAAATATGCTTGCAAACAAAACCAAAGCCGGTACGCATCGTTTATGTACAAGCATGAATATAGGCTCTACTGAGGCCTGACTCTGCAAGCTTGAATTTTCAAGTTTCACATCTGGATGCCCGATTTTACCGTCAGCTTATAGTGCAGCTTACCACTCTGTTAGCGTCGTCTTGGGCACAGTAAAAGAGTCTGATGCGTTTCAACTGCTCAACAATCACTCCACACGTGATTTTAGAGGCAGTGGCCGAGTCGAACGTAGCTCTCAGTTGATCTTTGACCACCTTCCGCGCTCTGTAAGACCGATACGAGGCCTGAATCACTGTTGAAGCGGCGATTCGACGGCGCTCCTCTGCGCGCAGTTCCCGCTGACGACGCACGTTGGCCAGAAGACTCTCCCGCTCTGTCTGAAACAGTCACTCTCTATCTATCCAACTCTAGAACGGCAGATTTCTTCTTTCTTCCTTTTCACCAAAAAAGAATCTCATAACCGAAGTTGTAAAGAGGCCTCGAGCTCGGAACTGTGGTGTAACCTAATCTGCGCAACGAGCATATTAAAAAGCTAATTTATGCAACGAAAAAATCTGCTGTTTTGTGTAGTTGGCATGAACGCGAGTTTTTCAGTGAATTCATATTGTTTCTAGGTTGAACGGTTCCAGAGATATACACCGTCACAGTTGGCCGAAAATGCTAAAAACGGCCATTTTTGGCGATTTTCAGATTTCTGGGGTAGGGTTGAAATAACTCTGGACCAGCTCTACCGATTTGGCTAAAACTCACAGGTATAGTGCAAAATTTAGTTTTACATCGATTCTAATGCATAAGAACCCTGAAAAATTGACCCTTATGCCGTAATCCCGGTTTTGCCACGCTTTCATTTTTTTCTAGTTTAAGCCCTACACTCTGGTTATAAATATGTTTTCTAGTATTACGTATCGATTTCAAGCCCTTCTGAAGCCATTCCGGTACAGTAGTATGTGGTCCTGGCACCCTAGCGTCCCCCGCATACATATAACAGGCGCATAAGGCACGCTCTGGAGGGCAGCTGTACAGCTCCAGGGGTTGTTGCGATCTACCCATATTATACTACTAGTTCGATAATAAATAACCGAAGTAAATTTGCGCCGAACCGCATTTAGGTCAGTGCGGTGAGGTTTTAACTAAGCACGCGAAACGACACGCGCCCTACGGTCGGCCGCCGGTTGGATTTTTTCTCGGAAAATAATCCCAAGTCCAAAAAAGTGTTGTTGGCAGCTACACCGTTTATTAATACAATAGTAGACAGACAGATCATTATTGGTCAGCCTTCTTTTCTTCTAAGCCATAGCACAACGCTTCAGCAAGCAAGCCAGCACACCGGATGTGAACGCACTCAACAACAAAACGAAAGACAAAGAAGACATACCAAATCGGGTGCCAAAGTAAGCGGTTCATTCGGTCTCCGGCGACGCGACGATCCCGTGAACTGATAATGTGATAATCGATCATTCATCATCTTAACTCTGCTCTCTTAACCAACAAAACACTAGTATCGATAACATGATGACAATGCCAATAAAGACAGCAGCAGCAAGCCAAGTTAAGAATGAGGAGAAACTTCCAGACTGCCGGTGTGTGGGGGCGGCCTGTTGATCTCCGATCAATATTTAGCATTCCGGTAGATTTATTAGCAAATCGAACAAAATTTTGCTGCTCCGTTAGATTTATTAAGGGAAGCGCGTTTGCGCTTTCCCGGTGTAGTTATTGTTACCGCGGTCCATACTAAAAATTGTTTTCGTAGCATTCGAGGAGGGAGCAAATGCGCTTCTCTTATTATGTCGGAGTTTGACCAAATTTGAAAAAAAAGTGCCAAAAAAGGGTATTTTTTCGGCCATACTTTTTAGCGTAACTTTTGTGTTTGTGGACCGATTCCTCTAATATTTGCAGGCATTGTAATTTGAAGTTTTTTCTATCTTTTGGTGGAGATTTGAGCAAAATTGGTTGATTCGTTTTCGAGCACTGCTCTTTTGAAAAAATGCTCTCGAGGGAGGGGGGGGCTGGCGAAAAAACAAAATGGTGGTTTTCGGCGTTTTTAAGGTACTTCTCGCGGTAACATAGTAACGTGTTATACATCAAAAGTTTGCAAAAATTCTGAATTTTTTACTGGTGCAGTCGGTTTTTGGATATTACTTTTCGTTTTTGAGTTAAAAATTTTTTTAGTTTTTGAAAATTGCCAGTAAAACCAACTAATGGTTTAAAGGTCCCCATGGATCGGACCTGTTACGTTTTGTTAAGCAAAGTGTGTAGTTTCATATTACGTGTGGTAGAATTGCATACTAATCCGGGATCAAAAGTTATGGCCGATTGAAGCACTAAAAATGGTCAAATTTTGGACACTTTTTTCGAAATTTTTTTACTTTTTGATTTTTGAAGCGGGGAAGAGGGTTGCGCGATCTGGGGAAGGTCTGGAGCTCTGGGACTTTTAGGTTTTGTTAAGGAATGATTGTAGTTTGAAACTAAGGGTCGTAGACGTTTTTTCGACTCCTGGATCAAAAGTTATGAAACATTGAAAAATAGTAAGAGTCGGTTTTTCTTGGTTATGAGACCCTGTGTTCAGGACATGATAAACTGGGTAAGAAGTTTTGCGATTTGGCTCAAAATTTGTGTCAGGATGTAAGGACACAATATAAACAAGATTTTAACATTTTTGGGCGAAAATTCGAAAAAAAATTTTTTTTGACTTTTTGCCGTATTTAGCTCATAACTGTAGTAAAAGTAAACGTACAAAGGTGGGGATTGCATATTATGAATGAGAAAAGGCTGTTCTTTCCAACGGTACACAGCAGGCTGCGATCAGAAAGCTCTAAAGATATTTATGTCCGATTTTGGACAAAATTGAAGAAAATGCAAAAATCGCTATTTTTTGGGCTATGCTTTTTAGCATAAGGTTTGTATTTCTGGACCGATTGCTCTAATATTTGGCGACATTGTAGATTGAAGTTTTCTCTATCTTTTGGTGAAGATTTGAGTGAAATTCGTTCATTCGTTTTGGAGTACTTATCAATTGAAAAAATGCTGTCGAGGGGAGCTGAGAAAGAAAGAAAATGGTAGTTTTCGGTGTTTTTGAGATAATTATCAGGGTTATATATAAAGGTGGTATACACATACATGTACTAGGGGGGTTGGGGGTTACCCCCCTGCTGGAAAGGCCAAACCCCCCTCACCCCCCACCCCCACCCCGGAGACAGGTTAAGGGACCCGCCCTGACCAAAAAATACAAGTACTAGTAGTGACTCCAGTATTAAACAAACTGGGTGAGAAATCACTAATTTTTAGCCTAAAATTCACTTGAAAAGCCTTTGGAAACCGAATTTGGCGTTTCCACTGCTGATATTTAAGAAAAATCGGTGTTTTTGGAAGCTCTTTTTGTCATTTTTTGCTTGTTTTTAGCTTTAAAACGCTATTTGGCTGGCAGCTTAAAATAGCGATTTTTGGCGTCCTTACTGAAAAAAACGTGCTAAAACGCATTTCTAGGCGTTTTGGAGCTTTTCGAAATTTGGGTCCCCACAGCTGGGCGAACCCCCCTCGACCACCCACCTGAGGAAAACCCCCCTACCCCTCCCCCCAGGTCGGCCCGGAGCTGTTACATGTATGGGTATACATCAAAGCTTTGCAGGCATTCCGAATTTTCTATTTGTGGAGTCTTTTTTTTAGTTAAAAGGAAAACTATAAACAGGAGGATACAGTATTGGTTGACGAGATATTATAGCGATTGGAAACTACAGTATTAAGGGAAGCGCGTTTGCGCTTTTCAATGTGGTTATTGGGTAGCGCGGCCCATACTAAATTGTTTTGGTAGCATTCGGGGAAGGAGCAAAACGGTTCCCTCATTATGTCAGAGTTTGGACAACATTGAGAAAATGCCAAAAAGGGTATATTTTCGGCAATACTTTTTAGCATAACTTTTGTATCTGTATTTGTATCTAAAAATGGCCAAATTTTGGACATTTACTGTACTTCAATTTTGTTGAATTTTCAGTGGCAGGAATGTGTAAATGATATTATTTTAGTGCACCAGCCAATAGAAAACGTGTCACCAGCACCTAAATTGGCCGATTCACAAGCTCAAGAAATAGGGCGATGAGCGTGACATACATTTTTGCGCAAAAGTTTCGTCATTGCTGATGTTTCTAAGCGCATAGCAAGTAAATCGCTGGCTCAAATGTGTTCAGATGCACATTAATCGAAGCCTCTTGATCTGATCATCTCAACAATACCGCCCACGTCTCAGTCTGATGCTTTACAACTGTTATCGGTCGAAATTCTGCAGACCTACTTTTAACCCTTCCGGTACCTGATCTGTTGGTGGCTGTTGTTCTAGCGGCTTGCCGTCAGCTAAGTCATCAACAACTTTTTATCACCACCGCACAGACAAATAAATAAGGTGGCAGATCATAGGCCGCCCGTTGCAGACCCTGCTACAGGCACGCACTGACTAGAGATAAGGCAGCAACTGGGCCATGCTGCATAGGTAACGTAACTGGCAGCAAAATTTACATGCGGCTGGGCGGCGGACTACCTACGTACATTGTATCACATCCATATCACATACGCTCTACGCCTAAATGTTAGGAGCTGCGGCTGGGTGTCCAGCTACGGACATACCACTACCTTACATATGTTTACTGTCGTTTTTGGTCCCTTAAGTGGTCGAAAATCGAAATTTCGAGCACGATTTCAGATGCAGCATGACCTGGCGAATCGATGCTGTAGGTGTGCTCAACTGCAACAACACTGAAGATGTGCTATGCCATGCTTGGCTAAAATCTTTAAAGTTGATTGGAAATTCAGTAGAAATGACATAGTCACCGAAAATTGAAGTCAGAAATTTCAAGAGTTCGTTATTAAGGGGCCGTCCATAAACGACGTCGTTCCAGAGGGGGGAGGGGGGTCGGCTGAAATGCGACGATAGATTTGGCGCCAAAATTTTGGCTAGAACAAAGTTAGGCACACCACCCGGAAGCCCGTTGTCTCAGCTGCACAAAGCAGGAAACCGCATCGCGATAGCTTCTGAAATGAGTGAATGACAGCTGACTAAACAGCGGCCGCAAAAAGTGGCCTGGGTACATTGTATTTCGAGATTTGGCTTATTTGCCACCCCTGGGCATAATCGAGAGCTCTGCACTATGTCTGTTTGTGAAACAGGTCGCTCAGACCGTCCTGTTAGATTTACAGAGTGTTCTCCAATGTTGCCTATGTAAATGCAGGGATATCTCTGCAAAGTATCCCCTATCACAATAGTGGATATATGAATAAAGGTGTAGTTATTGGAGTCAGTATCCAAGATGTAAAGAACAGGATATCAACTTTTTAGCTCCAAAGCCCAACTAGCCAATAACTACACCCGCGCAAAGGCAATCGCCACGGCACTGCTGAATGCGTCTGAGTCGTGTGGATCTTGTGTTGCGCTTATGGCTTACTAACGCCACTTGTTTTCTGTTCTATGGATCGATTCTAGGTCAAAATGCTATAGGATAAGGGTGCCGACCACCCCTAAAGCTGAGCTGGACTAGCAGTAGTCACGCCACATCAAACGGTTCTTTTTAGTTTTACACAGGCGTCATACGCTAGAATAAGCATGCAACATTCCAGTGGTTATAGCATTAAGACCAGAAAATCTCAATATCTAATATGTGAATAGCTCACACTCCCAATACCGAATACTTAATTAATAATGACAAATTGATGCTTAACTTGTACTGATTTTGGATTTTGGTTGATTGATGGAAAAACAGCTTTGTAAAGCTAATCATAAGTTCAATTTCAAAGATGGTCAGTATTGCACATTAGAGCAAAACATATGTAAAATTTGTGCCCAAAGTTTCAAAAGACAGGTTAAGTAACCTTTTGTATACTGTCATCACAGCTCAGCTGCTGTTTTGGTTTTGTGAGGTTTTGGGTATGAGCATGTCAATCTGTCCCCAGCTGATCAAAGTTACTTTGCAGTAAGCAGAAAAATCCACTGAAGCACGGATTTTCTTCTGGGCATTGGACGGACTTTGATTGTATGTATGCGTCAAACAAGAACTGTGAGATTTTTCTTGGCAAAGCACCTGCAGGCAATGCAGAAACAGTTTCGCTCTCAAACAGATGGGTTGCAGTGTGTTCAGGTTGCACAGCAGAAACTTGATAAACGTAGTGTAGTAGCATGACAAAATTGGTCAGCTGAGACAGCAGTAGACAAATAGAGTGATTCTAGGTGTTCCAAATTGCTACGTCCGATTTGTTGAGATCACATGATCATCTTTGACCCGTATTTATGACTTACTTTGTGGTGTTTGTGGCAGTGGTTGCTGTTTGTTGTAGAGAATAATTAAACAGTAGAAATAGAAGTTTGTGCAGTTTATGCTTATAGATTTTCTAGACCTGAAAGGGGCCGTGCATAATAAACGGGTGTTCAAAAGTTCAAAATTTGGATCCCCACCCCTCCCAACATTTTTTTACGTTTTCAGCATGACTGCCCTAAAAACTCCAAAGTTTTTCGGTGACCCGTCTGAATTAAACTTGATACTGTCTCCATGAATGGAAAATGTACAATGTAAAATATATGTAGTATTGTATAAAAAAGTAAAAGCTAGTAAGTAGTAAAAGCTATGAAAAAGAAAATTTTTAAATTTTTAACAGTAAACTACCATTTTGGCAGTTAGAAAGATGAACTGGGTCGAGTTTTCCTTGTAATATACAGTAGTTGCAACAAAATCTTCTTAGGCACCCAAAAAACGTTGACGTTTTTGATGATACCAAACCCCACGCCTGCAACGTTTTTCTGACGTTCAACCGACTACCCCAGCCCCTCTCTAAACGTTGTAGTTTATGGACAGCTCCAAATAAAGATGCACCTTGTCATTTGTACAGGCTAGCTGAGCCTGAAGCATATGAGCGGAAATTGCGGAAACTCTGAGGGGCAGCGCTTGGGTCCTCTCTGAGATTTCAGGTTATCACCAACATTTGGCTCACTTCTAATCTGACCGGCTGATGCATTTTTCAGAAAATTTTTTCTTTTTTTAAAGTATACATTAAAAGCATACATGGGTAGGAAAAATCCGGAGGGGGAATGGAGACGTTGGGGGGTCCAGAAAAAAGGTCAAGAAGGCCTATTTGGCTTAAATAAGCGAAAATTTTCTCCATCTGGGGGGCGGGGGTGGGGGAGGGGGGTATGGCCGGCCGAGGAGGTGGTATTGGCCGGCGAGGGGAGGGGTATACCCCCACACCCCCGGCCCATGTATGATTAAAAGAGGTCTTCCCCCACCCAAAATTGGCCTGGATTGGGCCCTCTGCGATCATCGCCCCCCACCAGCAAGAGCCAGGCCGGCTCTGCCCATTTAGGATTTTCGGCACGCCTGGCCGGGATCAATTTTTGAGAGGCGGGCCGGGGGGCCGGGCCGGCCGTGTGGGGCATGCACAGCAGAAATTTTAGAGCGAAATTAAAATTAAGCACAAAATAGAAATACACACTCGTTTTTCTGTTTTAAAATGCTACTTTTGAAAGCTTAACTTTTTAGCTTTCAATTTGAGAATTCAGACCAAATTTTCAAAACTTTAGTTAGACAAAGCAAAAACCAATGGGCCGGGCTGGATTTTGATGCCGGGCGGATATCCCTCTGCTGAAAGGCCTGCTGGGCCTGGCCGAGCCCAAAAAAACGTGCCCATGGATGCCACCTTATTCCATGGTGGGGGGCATATGGACCTAGAATCGATCCATAGAACAGAAAACAACTGGCGTTAGTAAGCCATAAGCGCAACACAAGATCCACACGACTCAGACGCATTCAGCAGTGCCGTGGCGATTGCCTTTGCGCGGGTGTAGTTATTGGCTAGTTGGGCTTTGGAGCTAAAAAGTTGATATCCTGTTCTTTACATCTTGGATACTGACTCCAATAACTACACCTTTATTCATATATCCACTATTGTGATAGGGGATACTTTGCAGAGATTTTGTGATCGCTAAAGGTATGCGAATCAATAAAAAACGTCTAAACGACAAAAATTCTAGTTTTAGTATTTTTAGGAAATTCTGACTGATTCATAAAGGTGTGCTGATGCAGACGTGTTTTCCAGACTTTTTATAGTGGCAAGTTTTGGAAATAGTATATTTAGCGTCGGCCTAGATAATGCATCGTCTAAAATGCAAAGTCGTAGCAGCTATCATCCAAACCAAAGGCGGAATCCTTGGGAGGAAAAAAATACACAGCCATCTATCAGAGACCTGGGCCCGTATTCATAAAAATTTCCTAAGCTTAGGACAACCTAAGGCGCTTAGGACGTCCTATTTGGCCGTAGGATATCCAACGAGTATGACATCCTCCTACGCCGTATGATAGGATTATTCATAAAACAGTTTAGGATATCATACTCGTAGGAAATCCTAAGCGCCTTTTATTAGCGGTTTAAGCTACCGCCACTCGACATGTTTAGGAGGGAAATTCAAACCTGACTCATGTTTTGTTGTTGGCACCGACCGGAAGCCCAAGTTTGAGTCTAGAAGTACTCATTTCTGTTCTGTAACCGTAATTTAGCCGTTTTTTTCAATAATACAGAGCAAACGGGTATGAAAGTAAAAAGCTAAGAACACTTCATTTTCAATAAAAACACTGCATTTGTCGGCCGGGATCCGGCCCGGCCAGGCCCGGGTCGAGTGATAGTTTGAGATTTGGAACTCCCGGGCCGGGCCGGGCCTGTTGTTGTTTGGCAACTTCACTAAAAATAGAGTTTGACATTATAAATGCGGCAGTGACCGAACCAGGACTCTAACACCCACAAAATGTGTATTTGTAGAACATTAAAATTATCAATTTACTTAAAACTGTCTTGTTGTAGTATCGAAACATTGATATTCTAGTCAGAAAACGCGAATTTAGTGGTCAAAAACCCATTGTATGCTTTCTTTTGGTTGTCAATAGTGATTTCTAGCGATTTTGCGGCAATTTTAGCTTACCGAGCCGAGCTGAATTTTGAATCTCTGGGCCGGGCCGAGCCACCAAAAAGTCGGTTTGTGCAGGTCTCTACTATCTGTCATCACGGATCGGGGAAATTTTCTCGGAATTAGTTCTGGCTACCGCAATTTCGCGTTTGTTTAGCATGAGAGTCAGTTAGAGTTAACGTTTGCTTTTCCTTTGTAACAGTTTGCTTTCGACGGTCTGTCATTCATTGTAACATTCCCACCCTAACCCAGGTATCGCATTTGCTGTCGCACGTTCGTCGGCAACCTTCTTTTGCTGCTATAACCGGTTCAGAATAATGCCAGTCCTTTTGGGACAACCGGTGCAGAGCATTACAAAAAAGCTCAACATGTTGTCTTTTTTTGTGTTCTACATGCGTGTTCACCTCAACGTAGAGATGTGCACGGGCACCTTTTTTCGGGCCCGTCCGGCGGGCCGGTAAGGTGAGGTATGCCCGGATCGACAGGCCCACCGGGCATCAAAATCAGGGCCCGACCCGGGGGACCTGAAAATTTATTATAGGTTATTTATTATCGGACTCTTATTACTGTTTGTGACTTTTTTCAAAGTTTGACGAGCAAGCCAAGCTAGAGACACTTCATTTTATCCTCTTAGATGATTCTGTTTTACTTCACAGCGCCGAGGAATCTGAAAGGGGCTAAAATTGTGTTTGGACCACTGTGGCACATAACACCTACACATTGGGCGACGTTGATCGGGAGATACATATGACGCACCTGCCTATGATAGGGAGAGTACTCCGATTGTAAATTTTTGATAAAAATGACCAAATGTGGCATCATCTGATCATTATTTTACACATCAAAAACTAATTACTACATGCTATATATTCAGCTCTACCCCAGATTACGCGTTTTCGGGTTAGATCAAATTCTGTAAAATGTGCGCACCAAAATTGTAAATCATTAACAAATGTGACCGAAATGGCATCAAATCAAACAACTGCGTTTGACTTTCGGATTAGTTTTTATGCAGCAGTACACCAACAACTAATTACTGCATGGCGAAAACAAAAAACACAACCAAAGTAAAAGTACAAAATATTGACATTGAGTACTAAAACTGTTAATCTCTGCTAATTTTACACTCAGAATGGCTTTTGAATTTTTTCTCAAAGGCTATTTTTCAACATTTTCTCGGCCAAACCAAGCCTCTTCAAAATTTTAATCATGCAAAGAATCCTGTGTACATCACGGGAATGTACCGGTTCACTGTAATGCAATTTTTGGCCCAGCTATGCAAGTATTGGGTATTGGGGTCTCAGATATTGGTATTGGGTATTGTGGTATTGGGTTCTTCAGGTATTGTTCGCACCCCAGTTTCTTGGTCTTCTTTTGAACGATAGCTAAAAATTTGATTTTTACCGTCTGAGTAGGCGGCCTACCCTAGATGCATATTTCTCCGCATTTACTTTCAACGATTCTTAAACAACAAATTAAAAAATTGCAAAAAATGAAAAATTGGCCGTTCTCACTTCCACTTACAAAAAAAATCGTGGAACACGGACGGTGAGAAACGAAAGGAAAATTGGAAAAGAAAATTGTTCGAAAAGGGACCACACGAGGAACACTAAGCCACGTATACTCCGCCGCCACTCAACAAACGGACCCCCGCCGACCTTATATGAAGAGCTTCTGGATGACAATTGCGTATAGCTTTGAAAAACACGACAACGACACATAACATGTTGATTCAAATCAGCTTAGTAATTCAAATGTCCATTAATTAATTTCAATGTTAGTCACAAAATCAGTGGAGGTAGTTATAATAGTGACAGTGTGTGAACCATCAGGTGATTGGGCAATAATCTGAGTGCTCACCGGCTGCATGTAACTGTACGAAATTATGTAGAGAAAAGTAAACTAAAACAGTGTTGTATAGAAACAAACTCTTTGTACATAAACAAATTCCATACCCAGACTGGAATTGAAACGCCAGAGCCGCTCACAATCCACAGCGTTAATCCTGCATTCCATTTTAAGAGCAATGAGTAATTTGCCAAACTTGCTAACAACGCCGCCACGTTTCCCAAAGAACCAGCAAAACTTATTCCCTATAATGCCGTTTGTCAAACCGAACTCTATGCTGTACTGTACTTCGCGCAAAATTATGATAGAAAGTACCACAGGGCGAAAAAATTGTAAATGGATGGTGTACTTCTAAGCTAAGAAAATCAAGGCCAGGCTAGGAAACACCAAATTTTAGAGACCTCTGCTGAGAGGTAAAAAGTAAAAATTGTTTTAGAGAGGGTTCCGAAACCGTAATTCAGGTTTAAAAATCTCTAAATAAGGTTTCCAAAACCCAAATTAGGGTTCCGGAACCCTATTTAGAGCCTCAGAAACCCCAATTAAGGGTTTAGAAACCAAAAATTAGGGCTTTTGAAACCCTGAATGAATAGGGTTTAGAAAGTCTAGAAAATCTGTTTAGCCCTTATTAAACCCTAATTTCGTTTTGAGAGCAGTCTTGACTTGACACCCTATCTTGGTCGTCAGTTTGTATTTGGGTGTGTCCCTGAATTTTTGTACTTTTCAACCCAAAATAGAGTTTCAAGGTTCAAGGAAACTCCCCAGAATCCGGCTGCTGGGTTCCCGTAAACCTAAACCTAAACCCCAGCCTCCTTAACTACATATATGCGTTAAAACCATTTCGACCGTCGACTACAGTCAGGCACTTAACGCCGTTTATGTTACCAACACCATACAGTACAGTATATGGTACCCACGTGCGGCGCCTGTGGCGGTACAGCATAAAAAGGTACCGAAAACATACATAATGTCGGTACCATAAACGGCGTTAAATGCCAGACTGGACTAGTTAGACAAATCGGTACCAGTTGTGGAAGTAAAAAACGGTTCTTGTTTGTGTAAACGGCTGCTCCAGTAGAACCAGCGGCTATGACTGTTGCAAACAAGCAACCAAAGCATGTCCAGTAAAGCAACGGCACCAGATCTGAACTGCCCCATGGATCTGTGGCAAAGAAACAGACAACTGCAGCCACAACAAATACCCACATCTGAAACTTTTTAACTGGTATTTCGTTCACCAACAACACCAGTGAAATCAAAACGGCACTTTGATTTTACTTCGGTGATTACTACATATTGTATTTACATACATACGTCGTGAAACATAAAATTAATTCAGACTTAGGGGGCGTGCAAAAATTACGTAATGGTATTTTTGCCCATTTTCAGACCCCGCTCCCCCCCTGATAATCGCCCGTAATAATTTCCTGACCCCCCTCCCCTAATTACGTAATAATTTGGCTACCCCCCCCCCCGAAATTTCAATTTTTTGAAGAGTTAGAGCCGAAAATTTTCTGTTCAATTCTATGTAAAATGACGGTCTTATTAAAATAGCATCTGTATACAGTAACAATTGATAGTTATCTTAGTTTTCTTTATTGATGAGCTACAACTACGTACATGTACGTATAGTCTTAGTTTTACATAGATAGAAGCCATCATTGGATGGCGTTTTGTTACTGACGGGGTGACGGATTGTATTGGAAGTGTTTTATACCGGGTTTTAGGGCTGCTTCAATATTGCTTGACTGATAATCGATAGTCATAAACCAGAGTTCGTGCGGGACCCGAAAGGTCAGGGAATTTGGTGTCCAGTCAGGGAAAAAATTGATAGCAGTAGAATCCTCTCTCGCCCAAAGGGCCCTGTCAGAGCTTTACACACCACCCTTTTGAAAATGGGACTTCTGACTTTCCACAACTACTACAACTTAACAGAATGCCGGTTAAATGCGTTTTTCAGAGCAAATTTTTAAAAATTCTGAGCCTTGTTAGAATGTTGTCACTCTGATTGGTCGGGGAAATTTGACTTTGTTCAGCGAATTTTGCTCGGAAAAAGCCGCACGAACCCTGTAAAAGATCGAGTCGATAAGTGTTATACCCTTATATACTCTTAATAAGATGTCAAAGGTCACTCTTGCCATTTAGCATTTGAAAAATTGGAAAGCCCTGACGTAAACGGTAGCTACCTTCTCTAATCTAAACGTTCATCTAAGTGAAATCGAGAAAATTTAAGCCCAATGGCTTCAAATCGAGACTACAAGTACATGTACTACGTACACATCAAAACAATTAAAATTATGGCCACTTTAGTGATTTCTGCACTTTAAAAAATTACGTAATGAAGTCGCCAACCCCCCTCCCCCACCGTAATGAATAGTAATCTTTTGGCGAACCCCCCTCCCCCTCATGCCATTACGTAATTTTTTCACGCCCCCTTAGATGGCTGCTCTGCTGTACAGGTAGAGAGGGGCACGTAAATTAATTTCCGTTCCCATCTCTAATGCACTGTACTATTGGCAGTGGCTCCACTGCTACTGTAGTCAGTGCTCATAGAGAGGGGCACGTAAATTAATTTCCGTTCCCATCTCTAATGCACTGTAGTATTGGCAGTGGCTCCACTGCTACTGTAGTCAGTGCTCATAGAGAGGGGCACGTAAATTAATTTCCGTTCCCATCTCTAATGCACTGTACTATTGGCAGTGGCTCCACTGCTACTGTAGTCAGTGCTCATAGAGAGGGGCACGTAAATTAATTTCCGTTCCCATCTCTAATGCACTGTACTATTGGCAGTGGCTCCACTGCTACTGTAGTCAGTGCTCATAGAGAGGGGCACGTAAATTAATTTCCGTTCCCATCTCTAATGCACTGTACTATTGGCAGTGGCTCCACTGCTACTGTAGTCAGTGCTCATAGAGAGGGGCACGTAAATTAATTTCCGTTCCCATCTCTATGTACAGGTGGTGTAACCGAAACACTACGTACAGGTAGGACCTTACCACAAGCAACGTAGTACAATTAGAACGATCACAGAAAAGCACAGAAAGTTACCATTTCAAGAAACGACACATTTATGGCAGCAGAGTTCAATTCCAATTTACAACAACATAACGCCACAATTTTTTTCATATTTCGGTTTTTTGTGTACGTATAACAAATATTACGATTGCAAAGTGAACGGAAGTGCCAACGAAACAAGTTGATACGGATTAACACCAGCCGGTTGCGTATGTGCCGTTAAATAATTGGGGGTTTCCTCTTAAATCGGTTGGTCTGTGCACCGAGGCTTTTGATTCCAACATATATTTGGCTACGTCCTTCAACATGCTCGAAATCAGCTTGATCCGTTTCATAGAAACTAAATTATGGCGTTCCATTGGGTCTTCTGAAAGGCAAACACACTGCATTGGCATGAACGGCGGTAAGTTGGCACTGGCACAATACTTTCAATATTGAAAAGAAACAATCCTTTGGCTTTGTCGGCCTTTTTGGTGGCAATTAGACCAGAAGGAGGAATCCAACCACTTGGGTTTCCCGGATCCCCTACGATTAGTTTGTATTTGCCGCGTCTGAAACTATTTAACTGGCTTATTAGATACGCAATCGATAACCAATGTGTTCAACCTGATAGCGGAACCGGTCGGATAAATATTGTACACAAAAGACGTGCGATTAATTGTTCCTTCGCCGTTAGTTATCATAGACCACTGATTTATGCCATCTCCTGAAAGTTTTTGTAACCAATGTACACGTTTTTCGATAAAAAACCGGAATTTACCTCGAGCTCTACTTTGAGCAGACAGATCCTTTAGCCTTGCCCGCATTCGAAAGAGCGCGCAATGGCCGTTTGATTAGTTGGTCGCCTGTCAGAAAGAAACCACCGAGTCGGGTACTGTAAGCGTTTAAAGTTAGGGTGTTCAGTACACTAAGATTTTCTCGTGTTTTTGAGTTTTTATGTTTTCATCATGTCTTTTGCCTCAAAATTCAGAATGAAGAATTCAGAAGAATGAATTTAAATTCAGAAGAGTGTACGAAGTTTCTCACAAAGCTCTGCGTGCCTACAGTACTCATTATTCAAAAGCTGAATGCTATGCTTGAAAAAGAGTCTCCAAACAAAACTCAAGTCCAGTGGAGGTGTCGATGCCATAAACAGCGTTAAGTGCCTGACAGTAAAAGCTCAAAAACAGGAGAAAATCTCAGTGTGCTGAACACCCTCACTTTAAACTCTTACAATACCCGACTCGGTGGTTTATTTTTGGCCAGCGACCAACCAATCGAACGGCTATTGCGCGCTCTTTCGAATGAGGGCAAGAGCTAAAGGATCTGTCCGGTCAAAGTAGAGCTCGAGGTAAATTTCGGTTTTGTATTGAACAACCTGTACGTCAAGTAGAAACGCACTGACCTACCGTATCTCTGTCGTTCGATTCCGGCGATGGCTAAAATTGTGGGGAACCAATCGACCACTGTGAATAGTCTAAATGGAAGTCCAAATTCAAATTGGAAAATCAGTAAAACTATAGAATCCTGTACTGATTTCGGTCACCAGCTTTCTGAATGTACTTGGGTGAATGAACGAAAGAAACAGCTCGGGTGCCTCCCTCCCATAGAGTGTCTTTGTTACCGCGGAGTGGGTAATTGTTTCCTCCGAACCGTGTGTCACCTCCATTCTGAAATGCTGGTCGTTCGTGCTTATAACGGTTTATATTCCTATTCGTCGGTCACACACAGTCACTGTGGCGGTGAACGGGTCGAGCGAGAGCCACTCCGTTTAAGCTAACGTACAGTAATCATGGAAAAGATGGCTTGGGCTCAGACATCGTATTACATCTTCACAAACACTACATACGTCAGTACTGAAAATGATGACAGTATTGCGATACAGCTCCAAGCGTCGCAGCGTATCAACCACATGTCCGATTGATTGGTCCATTGCATTAACCATTCCCAAAAACAAATTTCTGTTGTTTGTCGCAAATTTTCCGCGTATGTTTATTAACTCACCACAATACAGTCTTCTATCTTTGCGTGTTTCTGTGCAAGGAGCCAAGTATTTCTTTGGAACCTATAAATTTGTAGCATTTTGTAAGATTACCTACCGTACAAACAAACAAACACAAACAAAGGATTTTGCAAAAGGACTAAAAAATCGGATAACAATCCTGTCAGAACTGCAAATATGCCGATTAAAATCCAGTTTTGTTTTGAAACGTTCAAAAAATCCGGCTAGAGGAAATTTTGTCCGAAAATCGGATCTGGGAGAAATCTCCATGTCCCTCAACCACATGTACAATACTGTACGTACAGTACACTGACCATAGATCCCAGGCCTGAGTAAGCTACTGGTCGCTCTGTGAGCAAAACTATACTTGCAATGGGTTGTGGACCGCTTGATATGCGAGGTACATGAAGAATGGACGAGACTTATTGTGAGACACCAGGAAATCCTCTGCGTGTCTTGTGTACACCTCCTGAAAACTGATTTCTTGCAGACAAGTGGAAAGCGGTCGATGAGATTATTTTACATTTACAAATCCATCAGCACCTTACAGTTGAATAAAGTCCGTTGTATGCAAAAGCTGGCTTGTTTCCGACCCAAAAATCTAGTCCGGTGCGATTTTTGTAAGCTGAAAACGGTGGTTACTGCGAGAAAATAAGAAGAGTGTGCTTAACTAAAGCTGTGTTTGTAATAGTCCTCCATGCCACAGTAATATCCACGAAAATGGTCGAACCCTCTGCTTGTGGGCAAGTACTCTTTCTTACAGTATCCCAAGTGCCATCTAAAGTTGTTCTGTTTTTATCACTTCAAGCTCCACCTTCACATAAAATCCTCTTTCTTTACTCAATTTAACAAACTTAACCACAAGTGTTCAACACTTACTTGCCAACCAGATAGGTTGAGTAGCCAGCTTTCTGTAAATACTCGGGAAAAAATCGAAAGTTCAGAGGAACTCCTGATGGTTCCATCCAGAAAAACGTGTCAGCCTGAGTGCCCATGTGAAAGGGATAATGGCCAGCCAGAAATGCTGATCGGGTTCTAAAGATTTATTCGAAATTACTTGTAGTGCGATCGCAAGTACATACTGTACGTACATAGAGCAGAGCTTATTAACGTAAGCATGATTCAAGCGAACTGCGTGGTTGTGCGCCAGAGCGTCCAAGACTGGCGAGTGCATGGCTGGGTCCCGCCACTGCACGTCGTTCCAGCCCAGATCATCGGCCATTATGAAAAGAATGTTGGGCTTCTCAGCCGCTCCAACGGCTTTCCAAGGTAACATTAACAGTGTGATTATTATTGTTGTCAGTTTCAGCAACAGCTTCACAGCAGACATGACGGCATACAGCAAAGTAAACTAAGCAATGAAACGTAGCACGGACGAAGCGTAAACAGCCGCAGTCTGCGCACACTAAACTCGCTAGCATGAACGGCGTCGAATTTACAAAAACAACTAAAAATACATGGTAAAACAAATCTTCAGAGAAAACTTAGCAGGCACAAAATCAGACACAGCCACTGTCACCAGTGGCGTTTCCAGGATTTCGGAAAGGGGGGGTGTAAAATTTTGAAAGTGCCTGGTTGGGCCGCTGTCCAACCAGGGTAAGAAAATTTAACAAAATTTGCCTTCAAAAGCGCATTTAAAACACATTCCAGGCTTAAAATTAACAGAAATTACAAGTTACAAGTTTTAGTAGGTTAAAGTGGCCTGGTTGGGCTTCTGCCCGACCCGACCAGGGCGAGAAAATTTTGAAAATTTAGCCTTCAAAAACGCATTTAAAAGGCATTCTGAGCACAAAATAGACAGCTTTGATACAACATTCATTAGTTTCGCTTATTTTTGACAGACTTTCTCTTCCTACCTCCGCCGCAAAGGGGGGTGTACCCACCCTACACCCCCCTGGATACGCCACTGACTGTCACTGGCAAACCCAGGGGGAAGTGTAGTGTGTAATGTGTACAGGTAGTAGGATATCTCTTACCGGTAGGTAACAGTAGGCCAAACAAAAACTGATAGTTTTGTTTATCACTTAGGCAAATTTTACGCCGTGATTCAACGATGAGTTCAGCAAAAATGTTGCCACTGCTACTACTTCCTTATCTAAAGGTCTAGGCGCGTCATGCAGAATTCAAAAATCGGGTTGTGGTAGTTTCTCCAGCCAAAACGTTTCCATGTCTCCCTTTCCCTGCAACTTATTCTATCTTACATGTAACAGGTCCGGTCTAGCATGGCTGAATGAAAGGGAGGTTGCCTGATTGAATCCAACGAGGTTCGTCCAGGAATGGAGTCCAAAATTTAAAAAAATTAGAAATAAACGTTGCAAATACCCGCTAAGAATAACGCCGAAAATTGCAAGTAAATCGCCAAATTGCGTGTAAGAGCTAAAAACAAACATAAAATATAAAAAAAACGTTAAATTCGATTACGAAAAAGTTAAAATTTTATTAATGATTGCCGTTTTTTGTACTCTTATTACTGATTTAGTCTGTTATACTAAGCAGTTATACCCACAGATTTTTCGCTGCAACAACCGTAAAGCTCAACCGATTTGAATGAATCCATTTTTGAATGAAAGATAAATAAATTCTTAAAAGATCGTTGAAACTTTTATTAATGTACTCTGCTAATTTCCTGAGATATTCGCTCTCAAAGTCAAAACAGTGATTTTGCCAATGAACAAGAGCGATTTTTATTATTCTGTTGCACTTCATAATAAAACGGATTCCTACTACTGCTGAGGCTATTGGAGGCTTTACTGGTGACACACATGCTCTGCTTATGTACATCACCAGTAAAGTCTCGTTAGCCCTCAACAGTAGGAATCTGTTATATTGTGAAGTTCAGCGCAATCGCTCTTTTTCTTTGCCAATTTCTGTTTCGACTTTGAGAAGAATATATTTCAAGAACTAAGCAGAGTACAATAATAAAAATTGCACCACTCTATCAAGAACTTATCAATCTTTCATTTAAAAATGGATTCAGTCAAATCGGTTGAGATTCCTGGTCGCAAAAGTAAAAAAATCTGCTGGGTTGTTTTAATTCACTCTTGCTCATTCCCAAAATCTCTGTTTTGAATTTGAGGGGAAATAACTCAGGAACTAAGCAGAGTAAAAATAAATATCAGAATAAAAATCTCGTCGATCTTTCAAGAATTTATTTAACTTTCATTTAAAAAAGGATTCATTCAAATCGGTTGAGATTTGCGGTTGCTACAGCAAAAATTTTCGGGGCTGTTTTTTGACGGACCCTGTATTTTAAGATGAGGGGCGCCGGCTGGGCTTTTCAGTTTAGGGCAATCACTTGATGATTGTACTGTACCTTGACTGCAGTGTAGCCTCTGCGGACGAGACTGAAATTTGGACAGTCAGCCAGCAACGCTTTCACAGCAGCACTGGCTTGTACTTTCATAGGTTGACCAGTGCTCTCCATGCGCGATGCAACGTTCACCTCAAACAGAACTTTTTGAGTCGCAGCAGAACTCAGCCTAAGCCGTCACCACACCGTTACGTTACATAGGTTTGTAGGCTTAGGTATGTTAGAGAGACCCGGCCAATTGAGTTGCATGAGAAATAAAATGGGGACGTACCGTATCTCCGAACAAACAGTATCTTGGTGCAATCAGTCCAACCACTCCGGTAGCCACAGAACCACTGTGCAATCCAGCACGCAGACGTACTCGGTAGTCAGAGCGGTGTGGAATCTCGTATCTGGACACCAACTGAAACAGAGTTTGCTGATACGTAGGATTTTTTGCAAATCTTCCACCTCAATCATCTCAGTGGCCACTTCAGCCAGATTTCGTGCATGTTGACTGCCGTTGGGCTGCGGAATTCCTGACACAATCAGGTAAGCGTCTCCGATAGTCTCCACCTAAACCCAAATACACTAGTGGACTCTACCCTCTGCCAAGTAGTGGCTGTCTAGGATTAAAACGATGCAAAGCTTTAGATGTTGTACATTCAACCACACAGCTAAAAATTGTTGAAACAATTGGACGAAAAAACCAAAGTTTTGGTCCCATAGTCAAGCGAGCCGTTTTTCAGACAGCTGTATTTTTGGATTGAAGCATCAAATCTGGGATTCCTTTTCAAGCGTTTGATAACTCATCGATATGTATTAGTGTATGCACAGCTTACAGCCCCCTAGGACTTTGGGTCTGAAAGGGCACTCGATCTGACCAGAGACTGACTCTTAAAGCTACATACCTTATAAGCGTCGTGTCTGGCAATGAGTTCATCAAAGCCAGAGAAGAGATCGTTGAGAAATGTGATGATTTGCAGCGGGCTGCTTTCTGAACACAGAGTAGTGAAGGCTACCAAGTCAGTGAATAACACTGAGGCCGAGTCGTACAGCTGAGGAAGTACGCATTCTCCTCGTTTCAGACTTTCAGCCACCGACCTGAAGAAACAACGCAACCTACATTGTACGTACCTACATACAATACGTACTAGAGAGCAGCACGGACTGTTGAAGTATTTACGACAGGTGATCAGTTACTGTTAGCGTTGTCAAGTAAATTAGTTGCTTTTTAATTTACTTGCACCTCCACAAAATAATTTACTTACTTTTTAATTTACTTGCCCGAGTTTACCAACAATTTTATTTGATTTTAATTTACTTTCAACTTTTAATTAAATTCTAATTTACTTTTCCATGCAAAAGGTTATGGAAAAGACCCTAAAATGATTGAATATCTGAGTACCGATTTCCGCTAAACTGCAAGCACTGTGAAATCTAACTCCATCGTTTTGTTAACCTCTTCAAATAGTGTCGTCGTGTTCTCGGCAAAACGCAGTTGTTCGTTCAATACCTTCCAATTACTTTTTTCTAGGAACAGCAGATACGTACCATACAACTCTTAATTTGCCAAACTAGAAACAGTACAGGAACAGCAGACGAAAAGGTAATAGTAATACCTAATGCTCTTCAATGACAGGTTTCATTTTTATGAAACAAACGCGCTTTCACGCATCGGTGGTTACTCGAAACTGTAGATTCTTGTACTGTACTGTACGTACGTACACTATGCACCGCGTACCTAGGCATCATTTGGTAGAGCAAAGCGTCTGCTCTGTGTTGTGCGTCCTCCAATAGAGCCGTCCTTTCTTTGACCAGCTTTTCCAGGTTGGCCGTGTACAACTGCATCATGTGCAGCATGTGGTCCACCAATGAACGGCTGAAATTGGCGTTTACCACGGATACTACGGTAGAACAAACAAAAACTGTACGCAGAAGTCCTGTCGTTGTCCAAAATTCTGCGCAGCTCTTTCGTTGTTGGTCGCTGCTCCGGGTCCGCGTCCAGACAACTATCCATGATCTTGACCAAGTTCTCAATTTTCGGACTCTTCACTACCGACAACGACGGCACGATAGCATAGTCCGGATTCGAGAGTTGTGCGATCACTTCTACAACACAGAATCTGAATTTCATGAATGCGATAGATAAAAGTTACCGGCTTGTGAAGCAGTCTTCCCGGAGTAGGGCTCATTCTGCGTGAGAATTTCGTACACAACTATCCCGAGACTGAACGCATCGCCTTGCTTCGTTGCTTTTACAGCTTCTTTGCTTTCGTATCGCGCTTTTAGCAACTCCGGCGCCACGTGCAACAGCTCTAAAGGTACGTGAACAGAGTGATCATTTTATTAGCTGGCACAGTATAACCCAGTCATGCACGGCTGTTCTGTTCTGCGTAAAAAAAGACAAGATGACGCTTGAGCCTGAGTCGAAAGTAGACCTACTAATTCGCAGTACTACAAATTACTACTAACTACAAACTATTATGAAAATTTAAAACGGATAGCAGATGGCGGGAATTCTAGTACTCGATTTACTCCTATTCTAGTCCGCACTTTGGAATGGCTTCAGGGAGACAGCAATTTGCGATCGTTCTCAGTTGGGGAGATCACTCGAATTTTAAATTTTGAACACAGAATTTTGAATGTGGTACCAAACGACTACTGACGATCTCCTGGTTATTATTTTACACATCAACATCTAATTACTGCATGCTATATTCAGCTTTACCTTAGATACGTTTTTTTGGTCTTGAACAAAAGAATGTAAAACGTGCGCACCCAAATTGTAAATCTTTAACAAATATGACCAAATCCGGTATCAAACAACTACTTTTGACTTGTACATTATTGTTTTATGCACCAGCACATCCACAACCAATTACTGCATGCTATCTCAGATTACGCGCTCGTCATATCGCCTTACTTCATCGATTATCGGCCGATTTCCCCCGGAACCGCCACTTACTAAAACAATCGTAGCATTCGAGTCTGCCGACGGATATGTCTGCCCACGAGCATATGGGTAGATATGACGATTAGCTATCAATTAAGCATAAACATAACAATTTTCATACAAGCCCAAGGACGGTGGCCCTTTTGGAGCAAAAAAATGGCCAAAAATGTACACACTCAAAACATTAATCGGCGCAAGTAGTGATCACCCTATTTATGGGGACCGCGGTTCATTAATTTGGGGTCTGACAAGCACGGATACTGTATTCATCGTCATTCAGACTCGTACAACCATGCAGAGAATATTGATGAGCAGGAAAACCTCCAATTTCTTGTTTCATAATACATATTTTCGGCGATTATGACGTCATCAAGACTACGGATTAACTAAGACTATATATTATTTTAGCTGACTACAAATTGACTACGAACTACTATTTCATAATTTGCAAATTTGTAGTTAATTTGTAGTCATTTTTCTTGGAAATTTTCCGATTTTTTAATGTAATTTTATATAAATTGCGTCCCCAATCGGCCTTTGAGCTGTCTTGAGCTTATGATAAGCATACCAAATACCAAGAACGAAGCAATTTTTATGTAAAGTGTTAGAAAGATCGTTTTTCCAATTTTCCCGCTGTTTTACCTGTATAAATTTTCAAAGAAAAGTGACCACATGATTGACTTTTGCAAATTTGTTCGTGTTTTTTCTTGTCTTAGTATTTAAAAAATATCTCATTCTGTTTTTAAAAAATACCAAATGTTCAGCATTGAAATTCTGTTAAACATTGAATTACGTCTGTTTGTTTTCAGAAATATCTATTAGAAAAGATGATTTTTTTCACAGAAAAACAATTAACAGGCTTCCGGTTATTATTTTTGCAAAGAATTACTATGACTGATTGTTCATTTGTCAAAAACTTGCAGTAATATCGAATTTCTAACGATTGCTAACCTGACTACAAATTGACTACAAACTAACACTACAAATTATTTTCGCGAAAATTTTTAACTACAAAAACTAAGACTACAAATTGAAATTGTCTGAGGAAATAGGTCTAGTCGAAAGCTATGTACGTACGTACAGTAAGTATAACCCTACAGTACGTCTCTAAGCCGTCAAATCTGGAGTTCAGAGAAGCTAAAACGATGTGCTTGAAGCTGGGAATTTCACATTCCAGTGCTAGTGCAGAATGGGCACATACGATGTTTGCTTTCGCCCTCGAATGCGAGTTCGTTGTGAGCAGTCAAGTCGTTAATTAAGTTTTGAAGCCCGAACTGGCTCAGTCTAATCATCCACTGAGCTGACACCTGACACGTGGCGGCACTCAAGTTTCCATGCGTTTGCACGTTCGACCTGTGTATGTAGTCCAAACCCTAGAGTTGTTTGTTCAAAAGCTAATTGTAGATCGATGGTACTGTACTTACCCGAACAATGTCTCGAATAAAGGATTGCTGGAAAATCAGATCCATGGGCGAGTCCCGATTGAACAGAATGTCCTACAACCTTCATCCAAAACACTCTACCTTTAACATACACCTGCATACGTCCAAGTGTCCGCGAGCACCGGAGATGCTCCAAAGCACTGTGAAGTCGTTATCTTCAGTAGTGTTACAGCAGACACCGATGAATTTGGCCAGATTTTCATGTTGTATCGTCTTCATCTGAAACAGTTAGTTGCTGATCTCTGAAATCTTGGCTTACAGCATGTGACCTGATTCAACAAATGAAGATGTGTGTTTGAAAAGTTTATGTGATGCGTCTGCTTCCAACTAAGATAGGACGCCATCTCGTCGCCGACAATCACCACATTCTTCTGTTCCAGACAGGCATGCGCCTTTGCGAGTGTGCTGTGAAATGAAGTCTAGAACGATTAGCACATCTTCAGTTGAAAGTGAACAGAAAGGTGTCTGCACCACAGAGTCTATGTCGGCTTGACGTCGAACTGAACTCTTAGCAATCCGCCATATCATACTCCTAACCTTCGCTTCCTTCCTAAAATGTGAACATGTGAAAAAACATACTGCTGTAACCCTAAATCTTTTGATATGAAGTTGGATACCGTTTCTTGTGCAAAAAGAACAAAAGCAGAACAGCAGCAAGAGCGAGAGAAGAGAGCCCGAATGAAACATAGACATTAGTGTAGTCACAAAGAGAGCCGTCGAAGCCGCAGTTCGGCATGTCTGCCGGGAGCTGGCCAAACGACCAAAAGTTGGATGCCACTTGTCGCGGAACCTAAGGAAAGCAAAAACTGTTTGGGACAGGCAGTAGCGTACCCAAGATTTTGTAAAGGGCGGGTGTAAAATTTTGAAGTTGCCTAGTTGGGGCGCTGCCAAGAAGAGCGAGAAAATTTCGCAAAATTAGCCTTCAAAAACGTGTTTACAAAGCATTCTGAGCTTAAAATTGACAGAAATTACAAGTTTTAGTCGTTTAAAGTGGCCTGGTTGGGCTTCTGCCCGACCAGGGCGAGAAATTTTTGAAAATTTAGACTTCGAAAGTGCATTTAAAAGGTATTCTGAGCATAAAATAGACACTTTAGTACATAATTAATTCGTTTCTCATATTTTTGTCTAATTTTTCCTCCCTACCTCCACCACCACCGTACTCACCTTACACCCCTGGGTACGCCACTGGGGAAAGGCATGTATGGAGGGCATACCAATTTGTAGTGACCAGCTGTGTCGTTATCCATTCTGATGACTTCTAAATCGAGAAAAGTTATTGGCTTCAGGTCAGGTCCAAGTGCGGCCACCAAATAGAACGCAAGTCTGTCCGCCTTCCCATCTAAGACGACCGGTCCAGAGGCCCCTAAAACACATCCTGAAGCATGTATGTACATACATATACAACTAAGCGGACCGTTAAATTTGGTATTAGCCATTAGTTGCAAAAGCGCTGTGCCGTTAGCCAAATCACGTGATCCAGAGATACCGTATATTCGAGATACTGTCAATCCATATAAATACACGCAGTCATGCAAAGAGGGTAAAATGAAGCTCCAGATCTGAAAATCAATTAAATTACTATAACACAGGTTTTAAGGACAGATACCCCTTTCTGTCTGAATGAAGTAACCCCCTTTTTAGCAAGACGTGCATTGTATACGTTCAACGCTGTTCTGCTGTACATGCGGTGATACACCTAAAACTCTATGAAAGTTTGGCTTTAGTTTTCGAAACAAATCTTACCACAATAACCGCCTTGTAGGCTTCTTGCTGTTCAGGCGTTTTACTGGGAATAGCACCAGCTGAATCGGTCATAATAAACACAAACCGGCCGTCGCACAGTCCTGCCTTTCTGGCGGCTAACATGAATGGTATACTGTAGCGGGAAGTCGGACCAAAAAATGCCAACACAACTAAAAGACAGTGGCGCATTAGCTTTGGTACAAGAAGTAAAAACACTACAGAACTCACTTCTTGCCTTCTGTTTCAGGTCATTCAGCACGCTGTCCAAGTCTGAACGGCCAATTTCGACGTCAAACTCGGCCGTTACCGTAATGCCAACAGCTCTAGCCGAAAAATTGGCTGCAGAGGCGGTTAGAGCAGCGAATGAGTTGGATCGGTCGTAGACTATGGCTATTCTGCGCCACTCAAAGTAACTCAGCACTTGCACCACTGCCTTACCGTGCTGACCGGAGGTGACCGAAACACGCGCCAGGGTGGGGTACTCGGTACGGTCGTTGAACTCAGACGAAGCTGCTGAATACGTAATCACTGGCAGGTTCCAACGAGCTGCTAATTGGCCGCTTGGCACCATTTCTGTAAGGTCAAGTGAACGTAAAAACAAGTTTAGCTTCGAAAACTTCGATCGCATGGACTTTACTAATGTGCACAATAATTTAAACCACCTGCACTGCATCCTGGACCGATCAAAGCGTGTACACCATCTATGAGATAAAAGTGGGATACGTAGGCGACTGCCGTGTATGGATGGATGACTCCGTTTTTGCAGGCCATTCGGTAGAAAAATCTGAAAACAACATTCAGCCACTATACACCGAAAGCGCTTTTGAATGATAGTGAAAGCTTATAAGAATTTCAGCAACAAACTTTAGTTGAATATTGTCAGGGAGAATTTGATTCTCTCGAAGCTGTTCTTCGGCTAGTTCTAGGCTAGCTAACGCTCCGTCGCGGCCAAAATTGGTTGAGCTAAAAAAACCAATGTTGAGGGTTATATTCGGCTCCGCCTCCACAGCTCCGAAACCACGTTTAGCAGTCAGAAGTAGAATGAAAAGCAGTGGTTTCATGACCGAACAATAGTTAAATGACGAGCTAAACTGGTGCAACTAATAACTTGATGGAAACTGATGAGACGAAGCCATGCTCATGCAATTTCGAGGAACAATTATGTCTGCAGAAACCTCTACTCTTCAACATCTCAACACTGTACGTTTGTTTAATAGAAGACCAAGTTACAGCGCAAACACGAACACATCCCTGGAAACTCTGTCATACTGAAAGCAAATCAGCTTATAACTCAGATTCACAAAAGTATAGTGAAACGAAATCTAGTGTGAACAGCGCAGAAACTATTTAAAAACTATTGATAGAACGTATTTGAAGAATGCATAGCACACTTTATTGACACATAAAACAAACGCATAGACTGTAGACACACCCTGAGATAAAAGGCGAATCGGATGAAAATTCTAGCGAACAGTATCACAAGATAATTTCAATTCAAACGGCACTTGTCGGAAACGGACTGAGATCAATAAAAATCAAGCAAGCCTTGCAAGCACTTTTATAATGGAGGCACACAAATCCAGAAAGACCATAGCTTGAGACGCCGGAACTTTTTCAGTAGCACCTTGCTCATTCATCTCATCAAGACAGACCTCCTCTGAAGCTGCTCCACAGTTGTTATACGGTATAGAAAGTTTATCTGCCTACCTGGTGACTCGCTTTGAAAATCGAGCAGGAAACTTTTGGCGTCTGATTTGTACAGTTGAATACTAATCGTAGGGGATGAAGACTAAATGCATAGACCAGATACGTACAGCCTTTTTGACACATATAACCTAGTACAAACCTGATCAGGTTTCAATTTGCGGCGGGCCACAATGTGAAAAGTGGAAACAAAGTACCATTCCAAATCCAATTTTTTCAAAGCCCTCAATAATTCGCCCATAACATCACTGGCTTTGCTATGCGAGCGAATGCCTAAACATTCAGTAAATACTAGTGAATACTATAAACAGCAGGGCTGTTCGTTTTCCGGAAAACAACTCAGATCGGTCTTTTTCTTCGAAAGTTATTTTCCGAGAGACAGAAAATTCTTTTTAATAATCGCTTTTATCGCAGAGTTCAACAAAAGCTAATTTATCCATTTATTAAGGCTATTTCCTTTGAAAAAACCCACTCAACAGCCCTGATAGAAAGCCCGGAAAGAGAAACGAACCCAAATTCCAGCGTTGTTTCTGCATCAGCCTTCTGGCAGACTGTTTCACGTTCGACACCGTCTCTTTTGAAATATGGTTAGAGTTTACGTCAGCAGCAGTGCTTGAACTGGCAGTGAGTTGGGAAAAATGCTGATGCAGATCTTCGATGTTGCCGACGGGGTCAGCTAAAAAATAAATCTGCTAGTCATTTTGGCCGCGCCACGTTGAAGGTTTTACCGGAAAAAACACAACCCGGGCGACCGTACTTCTGACAAGAGTCGCACGCAGTAATGTCGGGCAATTTCTTTGCAAACAAACACTCGGCAGCTCCCACTTTGGGGCAGATATTGCAGTCGGCACTACAGAAGCGCTCCCCGGGTTTCAGACAAACACTTCCTTGACAGCGAGTTCTGGGCTTCGGCCAGCTGTTAGAGGTGTCTTCGCTTTTGGAGAAAGCAGCAAACTTGGCTGCCAACGAAGCTGAAGAGCCGGCAAAGCCGCTGTCTCTGGATGCAACGCTCATGTGCCGCTCCATATCTTCAAATGCATTACCATTTTAAAGGGATCAATTGAAAATTCAAACAAAGTTGTAATTCAGGCAGTAATGCACCAGTTTTAATTTCACGCAAATTTGGCCACCTGTCGAGTTCGAATGTCTAACTATTGTTTTCGACCTTTTTATTTCGCGACGTACTACTTGCTATCGTATCCGTTTTCATCCGCATGTTCAAAGGTTTTCAGGTCATCTCAAGCATTGTCATAAAGAATACAAAGAATTATTCTAACCTTGACTTTAAAAATCTTGCAAATTGAATGAAAAACAACAATTAAAAACAGTGACAACTAGAGTGCGAACTGGTATTGGGTATTGGGTATTGGGTGTATTGGGGTGTTTCCAGGTATTGGGTATTGGGTATTGGGTATTGGGGTTTTTACCCCCCAATACCCAATACTAAATTGGACAATTAAAAATAGAGAGAAATCGATGTTGACCTGAAAAATTGATCTGAAAAATATCGAAAAAGTTGATCGATGATTCGGTTTAGTAAGCTGTTTTCGCGTTAAGGAGCCATCCATAAATGACGTCGTTCAAATTTTTCGGAGCCCCCTCCCCCCAAAATCGCCTTGTATCGTTTCTTGTGGATCCCCTCCCCAAGGCAACGTCGTTTTCGGTTTACCCCCTCCCGATAAAAGTACAGTACATACAGAACTGTCATGTTTTCTTGTTAGCATACTGCGCAATCAATAGAATAAATCCCTACAACCACTCTGGGAAGCTTTTCCGCATTGTAGAAACCTTTGACAGAATGTACTTAAATTGAAAATAATACAATCAAAGTTCTCTAAAATTCCGAAAAAAGCGACGTTGCTCTTTGCTAACCCCTCCGCCTCCTGGTGTGTCGTCTATCGTCGCATTTCTGCCGACCCCCCTCCCCGTCTGGAATGTCATCGTTTATGGACAGCCTAATCAACTAAACGTTGGTAGAATTTCCTAAAGTGTACGCTTTTCTAAGCGCTGCTAATTAATAATTAACCAGTAATTAATTTCTCTATTATTTTCTGAAATAAAAATGGTGACATTAATGTCACCGTAATGTACTAGACTAGCACCGTACCCATCATGGCTATTGCCGTGGTGCACACAATTTCCGGCGGAGTTAGGAAAAAAATCACGACTGAATTACGAAATATTAAGTACCAAAACTGTTAATTTCTGCTAATTTTTCGCTTAAACGGCTTCTAAATGCTTTCTGAAAGGCTAATTTTTCAAAATTTTCTCGCCCTGCTTGGGCAGCGGCCCAACCAGCCTCTTCAAAATTTTTATTGCGGTGCCAAAATCTTGTGTACACAACTAGAATGTACCTGTCCACTGAAATGAAATTTTTGGCCCAGCTACACAAGTATTGGGTATTGGGTATTGGGGTATTGGGGGTCTCAGGTATTGGTATTGGGTATTGGGTTTTTTAGGTATTGTTCGCACTCTAGTGACAACCGAACTCGAAAATACACAATAATTCACTTGATAACCAATGCATCTCTCACCTTCCTCACTTTCCAGTCGATTCAGTTGCAACAAATAGGCAATTTTTATTTGGTCACGTAGATCTGTTTGATCATCCAATAACCTTTCTTTCACTCTATCTTCCGGTAAGTGGTGACTCTACAGTGCACAACATGGTTCCGTTTTACAAGAAGACCGGTTCTATATTCGTTACCTCGGCAACTTGGTGCACAATAACAGAGTCGATAAGCGTAGACTTCAAGCGACCGTCTTTTGCCGGTTGAAACAAATAGCCCGGCAAATCTTTGAGGAACCAGCTATTACGCCTAAACTAGAATCATTGACAGAAGTTCAAACCGCATACAAACAGTTTACAGGATGTCTTGTACTGTAGCTCTTTTTACAGGATTTACATTGAGCATATGGCGAATAAGGTCGGCCACCACTGCATCCATATATTCCGGCACGTAGAAAACACCGGCTAAAGCAAAACTTGTACTCACAAAAAACGGAAAAATATAAAAACCACCTTTAATCTTTTTGAACAACACAGGGATACAATCATCATCAAACGGCAGACGACCAGTAAGAAAGACGTAAAGCATTACACCACACGACCAGATATCCACCTCTGGACCGGCGTAAAATCTAAAGCATAGATGAGAATCTGAAATCAATAAAAATTGTTTCGACTTACCTGCCAGTAACTAATTCGGGTGCCGCATAATTGGGGCTGCCACAAGAAGTTTTCATCAAATCCCCATCAGACAGCAAATTTGACAGTCCTATAACACTTAGTTGGCACTGCAAAAACATTCAGCGTGACCAACCAAAGTCGATTATTTTCAAATGCTGTCGCGCTTTATCGATTAGCACGTTTTCGGGCTTCAAATCTCGATGCACGATGCCTCTACGATGACAGTAATCGACCGCACTTATCAGCTGCTGGAAGAATCTGCGAGCCAACACCTCCGACAGCTGAACAATTTAACACAGATATACTTTGAACAAAAACACGCTTATGTACTTACCCGACCAGCTTCTACAATCAATTCGAACAATTCGCCGCCATCTACGTACTCCATAAATAGAAACAAGTCGCTGGGCGTTGTCATTACTTTGTGTCTGAACAAACAACTCTGATTAGGTAACTATTAAAACAGAGCGTAAAATAAACAACGCACAGTTGAGCGATGTTGGGATGGCAAAGCCGTGAAAGATTGTGAATTTCTCGAGTCACTTTGGTCAAAATGTCGGCTGAGACCAACTTTTTCCGACTGATTATTTTTACTGCCACTGTCTGACCGGTCTCCACATTGGCAGCTACTGAAATGCAACAAATTTATCGTTTGTGTAACTTTGTCCTTCCAGACTATGAGTAGCCAACTGCTATAGAGTAACTAACTGGCAAAATTGACTTTTAGGGGTCCCTAACAAAAATTTCAATTTTATCTGCCGTATTCAGTTGACTCCTAAGTCTAACTAAGCCTTAGCCTAAGCAAGAAAGTGATTAATTATAGTGGAGGGACCCCTAAAAGTCAGTTAAGCCTAACTAACGTTCTGACTGTTCTAACAACTAACCTTTAACTTTTCCAAAACTTCCATGTCCGATTGTTTGTTTGAGCACAAAAGGGCCCACTTGAGGAAACTGAGCAGCAGCATTTTCTTCTTGCATAATTAGCCTTTCCTCCTAGTCGGGCAGATTAGAACAAACAGCAACGGGCCCAGTGGGTGGCAGTCAACAGACGTTGTTTGTAGTAATATTCGACTACAACTGCGGGCAGTTAAAATTTTAAAAATCGCATTATAGGTTGCACTGGCACAGCCGAGGCTGCTCCAGGCCCGATAGCCATTGGTCAACTGCGACCGCGCCACGGCAAGACAGACAGGCACTAAAATTGCGGCGCACTACACCTCGGCAATCGATATTCACGTTCGTTTCACGTGCGCTGTCTATCGCCCTCATTGACAACGCCAGAGCTACTACAAGCCCACAAACATAAACTGCAGCCCCCAGACAAAACAGCCAGCCACAGACGGTACGTGCAAACGCGGCGAAAGTGCAAGTGGATGGATGGCGCTTTTTTGCGGACGCTAAGTTTTTAAACGCCTGGCATTATTGACACCGCAGTGCGTCTATCACACCTCTAAAAAGTGCCGTCGACAGATCGTATTATCAGGTTTGTGCCTACCCACGTGATAAATATGCGCACTACAACAAACAACAATGCAGCAGCGGTTTCTTGCAATGCAAAAGTTATGCTGATACGGAAGGCGAGTGGAAGTTCGCAGTCAATCGGCATACATAGTCCACAATCACAGTCTGTACTGTTCATACAGTTCACACGGCATGGTAGTAATTGACGATAACAGTGCCGAGCAGCTTCAGTAAAAATAAGATCGACAGTCAAATCCAGGAACACTATTGGAGCGGTCCACGACTACGTACAGTACGTCTGCCACTGCAAAAGCCTTCGAATAAAAATACCAGTACAAAACCTTTTCTTTTACTCCTTCTGACAGCAGCGAACCGATTGTACATAGAAATGTCACACAAAGTGTGGTGTGTAGTGCTGTATGTAGACCACAGTGTGCCATTAGCCAGTATTCGGAATTCAAGCGCAAAACCGAATAAGTTAAAAAAAAATCCCTGTCAAAATCAGAAAACAATTCCCTCAGCAAAAAAATAACACGGATATATGCATAAGTGATTGCTACTTTATCAAACTAACGCGTTCATCCACACATAGGCCAAAAATATGGAGGGGTATGATATGATATGAGTTGTCAGGGGCAGATAGCCAGATGTTTATTACCAGAATATAGCTAAATGATAGCGTTACAAAATTCAGCAATAAAAATCCGCCACTAAGGGGGGGTTGCATCTGACCTAAAGATTGAGATGATGAGATGACTGCAGCGTTCAAATCTAGAGTCTCTGACGACTCCAATGATGATTTTATGACGCTTCTAGGTAAAACCGTTCTGGAGAAGGGGGAAACATAGGCAGGCCGGTGGATTTGCCTGAAACTTCCTGAATGGGGTATTCTTGATCGCCGGAATCGATTCTAACACTTCCCGACCCTGAAAACCTCACCCTGATACCGTAATTCGGCTTCCAATAAGGGGTGGTACAGCTTCAAGAAGGGGCAGCTCAACATACCCTCCGTGGGCCAATGCTGAGTGGACTTTAAAGGCCCCAGGTGAACCTGGCTAGTCCCTAAATGGCAACGCCTTCTCTCCGGGCGCGTAGCTTGTTTCTGTTGCTACGTGATTGTTGGTTTCGGACTCTTGCCTAAACTGTTAGCACTACCTTCCTATGTCCGCTGGGACCCCTGCCACTGATGACGCCTTGTGCAGATGGTTTAATGTGCAGCCGGGCCGCCCATATCTCGCCTGTACGACAGCTAAACCCAGTGGGACAGAAGGGTCGGCCGCCTGACCTTTGAAGCTTGAAGATGAAGCCTATTTGTTCCCGGCTACGAACAACAACAACAACAGCTTCAAGAAAAACTTATTTGTACTCTAACACAAATTTTCCAAATTTGCATGTCAGAAGTAGCAGTGTTATAATGGTAGACGTTTGCAAACGCCTAAAAAGTGATTGCGGATGCTTATAATGGTAATGGACTGCTCAATTTCATCTCATATGACAAAGCTTGCTTGACCACCTCACTTTGTGAGCCGAATTACGGTATCAGAGTGAGGTTTTCATGTGAAATTTTCAAAAAAACGCCATATCTCCAGAACGGTTTTACCTAGAAGTGTCATAAAAAACATCATTGGAGTCGCCAGAGACTCTAGATTTGAGCGCTGAAGTCATCTCATTTTCATCGCAATCAGGGAAAAAGCTCATTTTTTACGTTGCCCAAATTAGTGTTCAGAGTAAACTTAGCGCAGATTAGGGTTTACCCCAGGCCGGAGCTCGACCTTGACTACAACTTTCGTCCTGAGGCCCAAGTCGCTCCGACGCCTCCATAAAAAGTTATTCGCAAAAGACCGCCAGGTCGCTCCTTTTTTGGGACAGACTTTAGGAGGGGCCCAAAGGGGGACTCAAAAAATTTTTTTCCCAGAAATCGAATTTCCCAATTCATTCTTAAAGTAGTGTGGAAGTGCTCCAAAATCTCCGATTGTTAAGTCTAAATTTCAATTAGTAAACGAGAAATTCGATATCGACTTTTTTCGTCCCATAGTTAGCGGGCCGATTTTCAGGGGGCTCTATGTAAGCACTGAGCAATCAGATCTGGAAAGCCTTTGCAGGTCATTGACAACTCGACAGTATGAGTTAGTGTACCGACATTCAACTCGCTACGCAAAGCTTTCATTTTTGGGGTCGGGACTGAATAGGTCAGTAACCCAAGGGTCGATCATGGGCCCAAGGGACTCGAAAAAATTAAAACGTGGAAAAACTTAAACAAGTTTTCAAAGGAAATACGCAGGCACAATAACTGGAAAAATTAGCTTCAAATTCTTTGAATTGACGATAATAGGTTTCCTAGCCAGCATTTCAATGGCAAAAAACAACCGGTACCTTTTTCAGGCAACCTTTAGTATTGTATATTTTTGGTGTTTTAGATCAAATTACTATGCTAAAACATGAAATAATTGCACCTTGTGATAAAACTCACACCATTTTGTGATTTCTGCAATATAAAGCGATTATCAAAAAATTTCTTTCTGTCATCTAGGAAAAGAACTTTTGAGAAAAACCGAACAAAACGAAAAAGGGCTTGAATTTTTTTCTGGAAAACAAACAGCCCTGGTGCAGACGGACAACTGTTTACGTATTTTTTCGATGTTGCAAGGGAACCATGTTCTAGTGTAAACATCATGCAATATTTAATTTCTCATGAGTGGCGCAGTAACGAACACGACATCAAAGCAAACCAGACATGGGCAAGGGGGCTGAGGGGTTTGACCCCCTTCAGTTTCTGACCTACCCCCCCTCAGGAATTTTTAGGACGAATTTTTTATTGAAAATTATGACAAAAGTGCCTAGATCAAGTGTAAATGAGCTCAGAATAAGTAATTTAACCTATTTTATTAAAAAATAAGCCTAAAACGTTGATTTTATTAAAACTTGGACTTATTGGCTTACCATCCCCTCAACCCCCATCAGCCGCCGCTACCCCCTCAGAATTTGAAAATTTACCACGCCCCCAGCTGAAATGCTAGCCCATGTCTGAAGCAAACCATGGTCAGATACAAATTAGGTCACTACACTACCCCAGTCCGCAACCAATGACCTTTAGTCAAACTTGTTCTCACACTTTAGGTTCAAGCTTATGCTCAGAGTTAGGCTGAGGCTTAGGTCAAACTAGTAGATCTTCGGCAACTGTGGGTGTAGTAGCAAGTGACCAATAAATGTCCAAGTCTGTGTGGTCTGCAATTGCACAGCATGAGAGCTACTTCTGTCCTTTTGCGTAGTCTCCGAAAGACAGGTAGCTTTTCTGTTTCAAGTATGTTTTCTGGAGGCCGGCAATGTCCTTGTTCACTTGTTCTAATTCTCTCTCAAACTGGCTAGGGTCTTCGCCTTTGCGCTTGGCGAGTTCAATCTTTTCCTCTAAAATCTGTTGGTGGTAAACGGGCACTTGAGCGTAGAGCGGTCGACTCAACCGCTCATCTAGATCGTTTTCTTCCCTGGAAATAGTTCCATTCAACCGACACCATTTAGAAGGGTAAAGCTGACCTTAGCATAGTGAAGTAAACAAGCACAACTAAGATCGAGCCGAAAACAGCAACCGATTGAATCCTTTGAAAATTGCGAGTATCGTAGTAATCGCCCAAGTTAGGAACGTAACCGTAATCTTTATGCAAAGCGCCCTTTCCAGTCGTTCGTTTGCCGTGATAAGCTGTGGTCTCGCTGAACTTGCTCGTATTTAGGTCATAGTTTGGCTTATCGGACTTGCACCGAACCACCGTTCTCCTCGCGCATTCACACAAACTCCAGTGCTGTGAGCGCAGAACGCCAATTCGCGCACACAACACACTGACTTGCCACATTTCTAGACATTCAGTCAGTGCACAAAACTAAACTAAACTAAACGATATCGAAAGTCAAGAGTTGGATGAGGAGGAGAGGAGCAGCCTAACCTACGACTCGTATACCCGCCAACACAAATGAAATGGCACGTATGTAACAGGTCAGTTCATCTCATACATGTAACAGGTCATCCGCCGAAGGGGAAGGGGGGGTTGGGGGTCTGGCGCCGGCCGGGGGGGGGGGGCTGAGCCAAAATTTTGGGAGGGGGGTAGGGCACTAAAAAACGCTCAAAAATCGCAATTTTTGGGCTTAAAATCGCCAAAAATCGCTAATTTGGGCTGAAATACAGCTAAAAAGTGCTGCTTTGCAAGCGATTTTGGCAATGTTTGTGTCTGAAATTGCAAAAAGTTTGCTAAAATTTGCTCAAAAATTTACTTGCCAGAAAAATCGGAGGGGGGGTCGGCGAAATCGTCTCGGGGGTGGGGGGCTCTGGCCTAAGTCGGGTGGGGGGCAGACCCCCTGTTACATGTATGGTTCATCTGCTGAATGGGAAGGAGGATCTGTGGTAGGCCACAATCCACATCATACACGTAGCTGGGTTTTCGGCTGCGAGGTTTCATCAGGTCTCAAACAGGGTTGCAGTAATATGTCCAAAGGGGATTTCAGGCCTCGCAAACCCTAATTAAGGCCTGAGGAACCATACATGGGCCGGAAAAATGGGTTGGGGGTAGTCAAAATCCGAAAATTTGGGGGTGGGCCTGCCGGTTTGGGGGGGGGTCGCGGCGATTTTGGTGGGTGGGGTCAGGAACAAAAGTCGGCTTCAGGTGGGTGGGTGGGGTCGTTTGGGGGGGGGGTCGAGCCCAAGTTGGGGGGTGGGCAAAACCCCCCCAGACCCCCCCCCGGCCCATGTATGTGAGGAACCCTATCTAGGGCCCCAAAAAATCTGTCGTTGGGAGGTAGAAGGGGCTGGCCCACAGGCCTGATCCCCCCAGCTGATTTTGGGGGACCTGAAAACCCACTGAGAAACAGGGTTGCAAATAGAGATGCAACCGTAAAGAAAAATATCGGATACCGGATAGTGCTTCGGATCTGAAAAATACCGGATTATCCGGTATTATCCGGTATTTTAACCGGATAAAACCGAATAATACGTAGAAAATACCGGATAGCGGATGCCGGATAGCGTTTGTGAGCTAAAAAATACCGGATTATCCGGTATATACCGGATATATATACCGGTATATACCGGTATTACGGTTGCATCTCTCTCTAGTTGCAAACTAAAGAAAAGTTTTGCCAAGACTTCTGCAGGACAAAATTGGGTTTTCGTCTACCCTACAACCCAACGCAGGATTTTAGCAGTGCTTGGAAAGCTTACAGGGAGTTTAAAGTTTGATTGGAAACACTGAACAGGTCTAATTATTAATCAATTGCTAATTACTGCACGTTATATTCAGCTTTTTACCTCAGATACCTGCTTTTGGTCTCGGAACAAATTCTGGAAACGTGCCACCCTAATTAATTGTAAATCTTTAACAAATATGACTGACTGCGGTATCAAACAAGTGCTTATGACTTCTACATTATTGTTTACACACCAGCACATCCACAACCAAGGTGCGGGCCGGTGATCTCCGGATCAATATTTAGCGCTATTTAGCAGGCGGTAGATTTATTTAGCAAATCGAACAAAATTTAGCTGGCCCGTTAGATAAATTTTGCGACCGCTTCTACGGTCTGTCAACGCGTGAAACCGTCTAAACAACAAAAATTCCATTTATTTTTGGAAATCCTGACTGATTCTTCCGGTGTGCTGGTGCAGACGTGTTTTTGAGACTTTTTTGTAGTGGGAAGATTTGTAAGTAGTTCCAGTTTATTTAGCTGATCGTCTAAAATGCAACGTCGTGGCCGTGGTCGTCCAAAGACGGGATTCGGCGTTCCTTGGGAACAAAAAGAAATAACACAGCTAATCTATCAATACGAAGCAGAGGTTATAATGGCAAAGCTGCTGTGAGTGGAATGCGTAGTTATAATCCTGTTAATTATCTCCTTTTTCGTTTCTTCAGGGCATGTGTCAAGATGGCCCACAGAAACGGTGCCACCGGTGCACCTGACGAGAATTGGCACACCGAGATAGCAGTGGTACCTAAGCCCCGAAAAACAGATTGATTAATACGTTGTTTGCTTTAGGACTGTCCTAAGCAAAACAATGGCTATGACTGCGGCGTTTTCGTATTAGCCTTTGCCGCTGTGCTTGCTTCATCCAAGAATGTAGCTGTTGTTTCCCAAGTAAGAAAATTTACAGACTCGATATATGTTGTACTTATCAACGTTTTAGAACGACATGCCGCTTTGGCGTCAATTTACGGCATTCTGCAGCTACTGTGGTAAAAATAAGCTTTATCTGCTTGATTTTTTGTTGTAGGATTACTGGTCTGATTAGTTTGCTCTTTCTTCTGTCGCGATTCTTCTGCAGTACATACCAGTGGCGTATCCAGGATTTTGGAAAGGGGGGTGTGTGAAATTTTGAAAGTGCCTGGTTGGGCCGCTGCCCAACCAGGGTAAGAAAATTTAGCAAAATTAGCATTCAAAAACGCATTTAAAACGCATTCCGAGCTTAAAATTAACAGAAATTACAAGTTTTAGTAGTTTATAATGGCCTGGTTGGGCTTCTGCCCGACCAGGGCGAGAAAATTTTGAAAATTTGGCCTTCAAAAACGCATTTAGAAGGCATTCTGAGCACAAAATAGACAGTTTTAGTACATAATTCATTAGTTTCTTATATTTTTGACAGACTTTCTCTTCCTACCTCCAACGCAAAGGGGGGGTGTACACACCCTACACCCCCTGGATACGCCACTGGTACATACATGTGTCACCTCATTCTATATATTCTATGCTTTACGCTGGATTCTTGAAGCGTTCCTGTAGTAAAAATGCATCTAGTTAGCTTCTAGTTTTCGCGCCAGTTACAAGTTGACAGTTGTTATGTTGTTCTGTGATTTGCCTAATCTGTGATCTGTGACCTTAGTAAATAAAGAATACAATAACGCCTAGACGATCTTTCTTAGTAATGCATAAAATGTTTTTGAATAATATGCGGTTTCGCACTAATTTCGACCCTAAGTAGAGATGTGGCACGGTTTCGAACGCCTTTCAGTTGAGGAGAGGCTTGGTTGGAACTGAATTCGTCACGGGTAGATTAAACAGTGCTAAGTGGTCTTTGCTTAGTAAAACCTTTTTCCCCATAGAGTTTGCTTGTGGCCCGGCGGACAGAGACGGCGGCAAGCAGCAAGAGTTACCGTTGTGAAATCAACAAAGAACGCGTTTGTACATTAAAAGTGGTTGTGCTCTAGTAGGTTAATCCGAATCTTCGGTTTTCTACATCAGGTCAGGTTTATGTGCTTCAAGAACACTCTGTTTCACTTCACAGCATTGCAGAAGCCGAAACAATCTGAAATTGCATTTGGACCACTTTGGTACAGAGCGCCTAAACAATGGGCCACTTTGATCGGGAGATACCAACGACGCACCCCACAACCAATTACTGCATACAATCTGAGAGTACGTGCTTTAGTCATATTGCTTTACTTCATCGATTATGGGCAGATTTTCCCCGGAACACCACTTAGTAAACTTGCTATAAAATTCAAACGTATGGACGTACTGTACATTCGTGTCTAAGGCCGGATCGGTATACCAGTACCCTAGCTACAGAACTAGCACAGTTAGACAGATTGGGATCGAAACCCCAGGACGGTGGCCCATTTTAAAGAACGAAAAATGCGCCACGACCTCCACTTACTAAAACAATCGTAGCATTTGAGTCCTCCGACACATACATGTATGTCTGCCCAAGAGCATATAATAGGTAGTGAAGAGAGGGAGCCGTTTACTAACAAAACAAACAATGACAGAAGGGTTAGATCAGTGGATGTTATATACAAATCTGTTTCATCACTCTCCCATCAGAGGAACAGGAGCTTGGAGACGAGTGATGAAGGAATGCGTGATTCTCAGAGTGTTTGTAGTACCAAGTTCTCGAGTGGTTGTATGTGTGTGTGCTTGAGTGTGTGCGTGTGTTGTGTTGTGCAAGACTAATAGTAAAGCCTCCACATTCCTTTCAGTAGATATGACAATTTGCTACAGATTAAGCATAAACAAAACAATATTTGTCCAAGCCCAAGGACGGTGGCCGTTTTTAAACGAAAATCATCACTATGAAAAAAATAGAAAAAAGAAGTTTTCTCAGTCATCGTTTGAAAGATAGCTACCAATTTTACTATGTGAGTGCATTGTATGTAGAAGCATCTTGTTAAATTTGAGCGACAGAAAGGACTAGAAGAGACAATTGTGTAATTATTGTGTAATGGAGTTGAACCAGTTATTAAACAGCAACGACTAGAGACAGAGAATCAAATAGATACAGTAAAGCATAGAGAGAGCAGTAAACATAGTATCATTGGGAAGAATCGGAGTGAGTGGACGTCATTGCAGGGGAAACCGAGTCTCTGGCAGCCACCTGGTCGTCGCTCTGCGTGGCCGACTCTGCAATCTTGGTCAGTCTGGCTTTGGGCACCGCCTTCCTATTCTCAGCTGAGGAGTGGCCGCTCGAATCTGTACTGAGCGCCGATGACTTGTGCAATATGACAACTCTGCGTGTTGACTTTATTCTCACCTGCTTGTCAACTGGACTGAACACTGCAACTCTTGGCTGACTTAGGGAGCACCAGGGGGGGGGTCCGACCGGAACAAATCTCAAAATATGATGGGCGCCATCACAAGATAACACCAACCGTTTGGATTTTCTGTTTTGATACAGTATGTATGTGTGTACAGTTTTAGTCATTTGTGATACTCCGTTTTCAATTTTCTTGCTACCTTTTCGAATTTAGATTATGAATTGCTAGATATTTGATACCCATGCATTTTACATATAAATATTTAATGGTGCTTGCTTTTACTTTGAGTTAAAGTGTTTTGTCCTTTTGGTCATCACTGTGACTACGTACTGACGCTGCCTGCATTTAGAAATCGACTTCTGAGATCAATGCTCAAACAAAAATAACCCTATTTACAGTCATAAACGCGACTCCGAATCTATTTTAGCTTATATTTAGATTTGTTGTCAGACCACCGAAAGGCAGTGATGACAAGTAGATAAATGGGTAGCATAGCATCGTGGTATGGGAAGGCAAGGGAGTCTGTGTGCACGGCCACAGAATACTAGTTATTCAGCTTTAGCTTGCCAGGGATGGACTTGCATAAAGCAAGATTTTTATATACAGGGTGTCTCAAAAAAATGATCACATTTCTTTTTACTGCCATTTCCGCAAATTTTGACCAAATTTACCAATTTTCGTTTTTTTTAAATTTCTCGAGAATTAGTCAAGCCTAGTGCACCAAACTTTAACACATAAAATTCCCCGAATTTTGGCACCTATGATCCAAATTTCAGCCTATTTGGCCAAAATTTGCGGAAATGGCAGTGAAAAGAAATGTGATCATCTTTTTCGGTGACCGGCATTCACTATTGATTTAACAAATTTCACTTTTTTTTAAATTTCTCGTGAATGAGTCAAGCCTAGTGCATCAAACTTTAACACATAAAATTCCCCGAATTTTGGCACCCATAGTCCAAATTTCAGCCTATTTGGTAAAATTTTCGGAAATGGCAGTAAAAAGAAATGTGATCATTTTTTTAAGACACCCTGTATTTCGACTTATTGAAAGAAACAATTTTGCGACAAGCAATCGTTTCCAGCATGAGCTGTTACGCTCACTTTCTTCATTTTACCCTTAGTACTGCTTCTCTTATGCTGTAACTTGCGACTTTCCAACTTTCCTACTTTCGAGGAAGCGATTTGTGACATTGGAAAACCCGGAATACTTGGTGTACCGCTGTGTACCACAGCGTACCGCACGCACGTTCTCACCGTTTCCGATGTTCTGGGAGGCGATTTGTATACGCGCCATTATATTCTCCTACCGTTTTTAACACCATTTGCCCATACTCGGCTCTTTCCCCGCGTGATCCGATTACACCGACCACGCAGCTAAGGATGCGCATTCAGGTGGTTCATAAAGGCGCATTCATACTTTTTTAGAAGCAGATCGCCTGGCGACTTTTCTGTAGAAAAACTACTTTAAAGTATGAAACGCGCCCAAACGCCGCTCGAGATCTTTCCGCCGGCGACAAAAATCTACAAAAATGTAGTTAAAAAATTGAACTATTTTTTGTCGCCGGCCTTTCTTATGTTGAATTTTCAATGGCAGGAATGTGTAAATGATATTGTTTTAATACGAAACGACTATAACAATGCAGGAAAGCGCCCAACCGGCCGAAAATTTGGAAGAAGCTCGCAAAAATGTCTGTTGAGCAAAAAATTTTAGTCTACACAGAGCGACAATTTTTCTACAGAAAAGTCGCCTGGCGATCTTTTTCTACACGAGCATGAATCCACCTTAAGGTGCATATACCCGCACATGGGATCGGATCGGATCGGATCGGTCTTACAGGATTTGACAAATATGTTGAGCTGTAAAACAAAGAACAGGAGATCGAGGGCAGTCCTTTATACAACACGGTCGATTCCGTTAAAAATTTCCAATTGGAACGATCTCCCCACAAAGGGACCTCTCATACTCAGCACATTCGACATGTAACAGCTGCGCAGCCAAATCGTATTACTGTAGCAACATAGTGTATACAGTAATCTGAATATCGTAGTTAGGGATGCAATCGCATAGTAAAATACCGAATACCGCATAGCATTCAAGGACCCGCATAATACCGCAAAGTGGTCAAAATTAGGTTTCTGCTGCAAAAACTGGTGTTTGTCAAACTGTTTGTAACGAAAGAGTATTAGTCGGGTCAATTTGAGCAGGTTCAAACTGCTTTTACGCCGGCTAAAGCCTTAAAATATAGATAATAGAAATAGTAACGAAAGATCATCAAGTTAGCATTTTCGTTACTTCGGATTTTTCATTAAATTTGAGCTGAAACGTTTTTAATTCGGTTTTGAAATAGATAAATGTGGTTTAGAATGTTGTTCCCTGGAATTATTAAGCAAAATTTTGTAATTTTTTTAGCAATTCTACGGCTAAAATTAAGCAAAATTATGCGAAATTGTGCGGTATAGAGGTATGCGGTACCTAAAATACCGCATCCGCATACCTACTATTCAGTACATACCGCATAATACCGCAACTCATCGGTTGCATCGTGGTAGGAACGTACCCTAGATAGACACCTTGTTTCAGCATGTTATTTTTTAGAACTCATTTGAGAACTACAAAACCATAAATAACTGTACAAACAGTTGTTGTGACCACCGTCTACTGTACGTCCGATAATTCTTTTTTTGTAAATTTTTAGCGAGCCGAAGCTCCTTTGCAACCGTACACCGTTGCCGTGAGGCCCGAAGGCGTCCGATAATTCTTCATGAAAGTGCACCATTTGTTTTAACTTGGTTGCTTCAATGAACAACCGTCGCGTCTTGGCCACGGGTAGTTTACGCTATCCCGTGTGTCACGGCGGCCCCGGCATCCGTGAGAGCGGTTGTTTGTGGGTTCGAAACCGGTCGAAGCGACTGGAAGTAGTCGACGTAAAGCCCAACCCAGACCGCCGAAAGCCGGTGATGGCCAGTAGGTAAATGGGAACCGAACCGGCGCTGCCTTAAGCACCTAATGGCAGCAAAGGGGAGGGTTGTTTGTAGGCAGGGCTACCCCATTGAAGGGCTCTGAAAAGAGCGAGGGGTGTCCTGAGCTGTCCGAAAGGACAGTGGAACTCATAAACAAACAAACAACTGTTACGTTATGCAAAAAGTGTAGAAATTGAGCGTTTTAGCTTGTTTGGAAGCCAATTGGACGTTCTAGAGTGGGAATCCGAAATCGCCAATTCCACAATCCGAGGAACTCAACATTTCTATTCATAGAAAAATATTCACTGTCGCCATTCATTAAACCGTAGCTTAGCTCGTCAACCACGCGCGCCATCACACGGGCGTTGCTAAACCCGTCGAACGGCACGGCACAACATTGGCAGATGTTATGTTGTTGGTAATTGCTGTCTACTAAATCGATTGAGCGCGTTTTAAACGTGTGCATTGAACAAGAAAGAGTGGAGGGAGGAGGTGTGCCGCCGGAAGCCGAGTTGCGATGATGGATGACGGCTCGGACACGTGTGTTTGTAATTCAACCGGCCTTAGCAACAACCCACACTCGGCGCAGCCGCAGCCGACCAACGTTTGGTTCGCTGGTCTACGCTCAAAACTCGCCACCTTCAGTATGTCGGACTGGTGGAGCCAATTGGGCGGTGTCAGACAGCAACGGCAACAGCAGCAGCATCCGATCAAAGCGGTGGTAAACCAGGAATCGACCCGATCTCCCAATCCTGTTCTGCAGCACTTTTCGTCGCCCGAAGACGTCTGGCTACCCAGAACCGAATTGGACGAGGGTGATGGTTGCGCTAGTCCTCTGGTTGTGAGCACCCCCACCGCCGACAACGGCGAACCTTGGGAACTGCCGCAGTTTTGGCTGAACCTGGAACCCGGCAGAAACTTTCGCGACACGCTCGAGTTGCAGCATTTTGGACCCCTTGAAGACTTGGTGCCGGTTGGCAACCGAGAATTGGGCAAAGGGCACCACTTTGAGAGCACGCAGTTGGTTAATCCGACTTGGTGCGATAAATGTGGCGATTTTATTTGGGGATTCTTCAAACAAGCTGTCACTTGTACCAGTGAGTTTTAAATTCAGACGAGTCAGTCAGCTCTGTACTTGCTTATTCAGCCAAGTTCTATTACCATTTACTAGCGCAGTTTGTTTCCGAACTGGGGTCTGTTTGTTTAGGACAAACTGAACTGAAAAGTAGGGAGTGGCGAAAAAGAGGGGGTTGTTCTTTGTTGAGAATGCAGAAATGTCAATAATTGGAGTTTGCTTACGATCGTTCCAAAGGACTTGAAGCGTCAACAAGTCAATCTGGTTAAACAAACATATTCTGCTTCTTTTTTTGGTTGAAGGAAACGGTTTTGGCTTAATTTTACTCAAAAAGGGGGTGTCCCGAAAAAGGCAAAAAAAAACGCCTATTTTGCCTTAAATAAGCGAAAATTTTCTCCCTCCGGGAGGGGGGTATGGCCCGGTAAGGGGGATATATCCCCCTCACCCCCGGCCCATCTATGACAGTATCCCAAAATCCCAAAAAAATTAGGTATACCAAAAACGACAATATTTCTTTTCTCCTGACCTAATCTTGAGAAATTGAAGAATAATGTTAAATTGGGTAATTTCAATACCAAAACTGAAACTTTTTTATTGTCATTTCCTCATATGTTCGCCAAATGACCTGAAATTTGGCGAATGACTGCGAAACAATGGGTTATTTTATGTGTTAATTTTCATGCATCGATATTGATACAGTCTTGAGATTGTCCTCAACATGTGTTTTGTTGAGAGAGCGGATAATAAAAACATATCTTCAGGATAAACCTTATTTTCTCAAGACAGGATCATTCTACATGGAATTTTAACACATAAAATACCAAACAGTTTGGCAGATATTCTCCAAAATTCAGGACATTTGGCGAAAGGCGAAAGAAAAGTTGCCTTTTTTAACACTATTTCTATAGGTTTTGAAATTTGCACAATTTTACATGCTGTTGACTGAGTTTCTCAGGATTGAGTCAAGCCTAACATAGAAAATCCCACTATTCTGTCACACAATTTTCAAATTTCAGCTTATTTGATCAAATTTTGTGGCAGCAAAATGAAATGTTAATATTTTTCGCGATGTCCTGTGCGCACCTTTTAAGACCACTGACTTTTTTGTTCTCCCACGCCAAAAAACAGAGTCGTTTTGTTGTCTTGTTCTGAGTTTAGAAGTGCAAGAAAAAGAACCGTTATAATGATAGCAAATTGCAGCCTGTCATTACACGTGCCATTACAAATGCAGAATGCTGGTCACTTTGGATTGTCGATCTCTGACAGACAGTATAAAGAGTTCATCCACATCTGCGTCTGAAAGTGCTCACTATTTAACTGCTCGATCTACCAGCATCCCTGCTTACTATGAGCACATGTCTGCCGATGACGATTTTCTCTGGTCCGATAAGGTAACGATGTACCGATAGCAAACCGTCTCCTACCGTTGTTTCATTGTTTGAGGACACAGAATTAACAGATCTTGATTGCGAAGAAGCGCAAGTGCTCATAGAGGACGATCCTTTGATGTATTTATTCGAGCAAGGGCCGACGGTGACTCGTGAAAAGTTGCAAACCCTCATCTCTGACTTCAACTGCACCTCGCATGGCCTGGGAATAGCTCTGGTTTGTTGGTTTGGCTATTTGCGCCTCGACTATTTCTGTTTAAGGACCCGGAGGGAGTGCGCTATTCTGGGTACGTGCGGATTCACATGAACTTCAGTCGACCCATCAATGTTGTAGCTGGGCAGCGACCCCCGTCCGTTTACGATGTTATGGGCACAGGTACTGTGTGTTGTGCTTTGAACACGGTCTGGCATTTGATGTTGGAGTCTGTCTGGGAGGTTAGGGTGATGTTTACCCCCTCCCCTCACCCATACATGTAACAGGTCATCCGCCGAAGGGGGAGGGGGGTTGGGGGGTCTGGCGCCGGCCGGGGGATCTGGGCAAATATTTTTGGAGGGGGGTTGGGCACTAAAAAACGCTCAAAAATCGCAATTTTTGGGCTGAAAATCGTCAAAAATCGCTAATTTGGGCTGAAATACACCTAAAAATTGCTGTTTTGCGGGCGATTTTGAGAATTTTTGTGTCTGAAATTGCAAAAAATGCAAAAGTTTGCTCAAAAAATTACTTGCCAGAAAAATCGGGGGGGGGGGGGGAATCGTCTAGGGGGCTTCCCCTCCTCCGTTCGGGGGGGGGGGGTCTGGCCTGAGTCGGGTGGGGGGGGCAGACCCCCCAGACCCCCTGTTACATGTATGCCCTCACCGGCCAATACCACCCCTCGGCCGGTCATACCCCCTCCCCACCCCTTCCGAAACATTTTCGTTTATTAAAGGCTAAAAGGCGTTGCTGGACTTTTCCGGAACACCCGGAAGCTCCAGCCCCCTCCCCTCCGGATTTTTTCGGAGCCTTCACTACTACACCAACTGTGCGGCAATGGTACCGATACGATAATTTCTTTAGCTTCATGCATTCAAGCTAACTCTGAGAAATTTCTGATTGTATTATGATTGGTTTCAAAATTTTCCATTCAGTAATCCGACAGTAAGGTACTGTTTTGGTGTACAAGAAAGCACTACTGGACGATCGGTTTCAGGTGTGAATACGATGGCTAGTGAAATAGATGGACGCAACACTATCACCTCGTTTTTCCTGCCGCGCAACACCGTTCGTATCTTGCACATAGACAGCGACACAACCACGCGCGAAATGGTCATTGCCTTGCTGAAAAAATTCAAAGTTGCTGACAACCCGCGCAAGTTCGCTCTGTACGAACGACGCATTGAAGAGGCTGACACTTTGATAGGTGAGGGCGCCTTTAGTGTATTTATTGGTGTTTTGTTTCCCTGCCGGCCAGTTAGAGGATAAGGTTTTAGCGAAGCTGACCCGAATTCCCGACGATGGTTACCCCCTTCGGTTGGCGCTGCAGTGGGGCGGCGAGCCTTCTAAACGATTCGTTCTGCAGGAAAATGATTCTGGAGATATTCTGGTGAGAAGATTTTTGTTTGGTCCACTCGTCAAAACTTTGTGAGTCTGTCTGTTATGCTTTTTGAAATTTTGATAGTCCTTTTGGAGGACGAATACAGGGCACTACGTATAAGCTGAAAAATTGTGTTCGGTTCGGTGTTAGTATGTCTTGACCTGTTTGTGCTCTCAATGTGCATGTCTTGTTTAGCTCCTATCCGAGTCTCAGACAAATAGAAATTTGTTTAGGGTATAGGCGAATAGAAAAGGTTTTTGTTCCCCTAAGGCATACATGTAACAGGGGGTCTGGGGGGGTCTGCCCCCCCACCCGACTTAGGCCAGACCCCCCCCCGGATGGGGGGAACCCCCCAGACGATTTCACCGACCCCCCCTCCGATTTTTCTGACAAATAAATTTTCAAGCAAATTTTTGCAATTTTTGCAATTTTTTACACTTTCACACACAAAAATTGCCAAAATCGCCTGCAAAACAGCACTTTTTAGCTGTATTTCAGCCCAAATTAGCGATCTTTGGCAATTTTTAGCCAAAAAATTGCGATTTTTCTTGATTTTTGAGCGTTTTTTAGTGCCCACTCCCCTCCCCCAAAATTTTGGCTCAGACCCCCCCCGGCCGGCGCCAGACCCCCCAACCCCCATCCCCCCATCGGCGGATGACCTGTTACATGTATGCCCTAAGGTGTCTTAAAAATAGCAACAATGTGAATTGGTTGAATTTCAGTGGGAGGCGTTCGCGGTGCCTGAGCTGGAGAATTTCCTTAAGATTCTTGAATTGGAAGAACAACAGTACGTTTGGCAAATTCGACAAAAGTTCAATTTGTATCGTCACTACGTCGAATTGGAATTACGAGAGCGAAGAATGGGTGTTGAGCCGTGTTCTCCGCACTCGGAAACCGACCAAAACACGAACACGTTGAAAGCAGGCTTAGCTCAAGATCAAAACATTGATCCTTTCTCGACGGGTAATACAGTAGAGCTGATGAGCGACGAAACCGATCCGTGGATTTCGCGACATACAGACTACGCAACTATACGGCCGTTGGTACAAAAGGAGTATCAAAACGCAAACAACGAAGCTAATGGTACAATGTAATTTGTAGCGCTCTGTGTATGTATAGTTTGCTTACTAAGTCACTTAGGCAGTTCCCCGTCTCTCTTTACCCAAATTTTTATTCTGCATGTTTGTTTCTACAGGCTGGGTGCAGCGGTGTATTATTTTATTTCTTGTCCTTAAGTAGAGAGGTCAGACTCACCTTTGTCCGTGGAAACTCGTTTCTGTTTTTGTTGTCCCGTTCTGACCTTGAATCTTTACTCCGTCGCACGGCTTTCTTTCTTTCTTTCCGTCACTTTACTGTTTTGTGATGCATTTGCTCTGTGTCGTGAACCTACTTCCATGGTATTATACCGGGATAAGCGTTGTGATGCCGATGGTGTATAAGCCAAGCTGCGAGTATTTATTTACTACCTGTACCCAGACATGGGCTAGCATTTCGGCTGAGGGGGGGTAGAATTATAAATTCCTAATGGGTGGTAGGAGCTAATGCGGTGGGGCTGAGGGGGTGGTAAGCCAAAAAGTCCGATTTTTTGCTAAAATCAAGGTTTTTTGGCTTGTTTTTCATTAAAATAAGCTAAAATAAGCTATTCTGAGCTCATTTACACCTAATCCAGGTATATTTTTATCATAATTTTCTATACAAACTTCTTCCAAAAAATTCCTGAGGGGGGGTAGCGGCCGGCTGAGGGGGGGTAGGTCAGAGGCTGAGGGGGGGCCCCAACCCCCCCAGCCCCCCCCCCTTTGCCCATGTCTGCCTGTACCTGGTCGGTCGCTGCTCTTTCTGGCCCGTTGGCACGTGTAAATACTGTTATGCTTTCTAAATACATCGAAACTGTCTGATCGATAAACGTTATGATGGTCGCTGAAGAATTGTTGATCTTTGGTTGCCGTGCCGTTCTGGTGAATTACCTTGGGACAGAGCGAAAATGGTCGAGCTGAAAAAAAGGTTAAAAGAGGATGTTACGTGATCTTACGTGACTGTTACTTTTTCTGAATTTATGGCTCGACGTAAGAAGGGTGTGTAGGTATTTTGGACTGGTAAGTATTTTTAACCGTTTCGAAATCAATTTATTCCTTGTTGTTGTAACTTTTTGTCCTTTCGGACTAGGAGTAGCCAACTGCTATAGAGCAGGAAGAGACACAAGGTCCGACAGCCTCCTTAACAACAACCCTACTCTTTGCTGTCGGTGTGTGCAAGACAGCGCCGGTTTGGTTCCCATTTATCTACTTGCCATTGCTGACTTTCGACGGCCTGGGTTGGGCTTTGTGTCCTAAGCATTGAGAATAAGATTTTTTAGCCTTCAATGATTTTTTATACAAATATTCTCTGTTCTTTCTGCGAACGTACGTAAACGTAAAGTGAACATAATATACGCGTCCAACCGAAATAATCTGGTTTTCAGGCACATGGCCGATGGGTCAGGACCATTCGCGACCGTCGATCGTGGCTCGTCGGTTTCCGCCAAGCGGCGGCATGTCAGCGGTGGTGCGCAACTTGCACTTGGCCGTCATGCAGAACGACCTGGATTTTCTGCTCATCACCATCAGACTCGGTTGCACTCGCTTAGCGACACGGCGTGGCAAACGCAGATTTAGCGCTTTGCAGGCGTGGACCTCGATCAGCCCTGGTGCAACCCGGCCCAACCAAGCGCCAAGGACGGTTGTGTGGCACTGAGTGAGGCGGTTTCTCTCAATCACATCGCAATTGCCAAGGTCAGAGTTGGTTTTAAAAATTGAGACGCATTAGTTTGAAAAATTGGTGCCGCATAAAACTGAGCTCTTTTTTACGCCTCGGCAGCTGTGTGCCCTTTGTGCGTTGGAGTCGGCCAACGCACACGCCATTAAAACCTCACTAACACGGCAATTTGGAATTTGCCGGGACCGGGTAGATTGCACTGCTTTAGACTCTCATAGAACAGGGAGCCAATGTTGACTTGGCCGACCACATGGGAATGACTCCTTTGATGAAGGCAGCTTACCATGGTAGACATGTGATTGCACAGATGTTAGTTGAGGCTGGTAGGTTAATCCATAACAGTCCGACACGTATATGGCGGTATTATGGCGCTTGTGGCATGTGCACAGCACACGAACAGTGCCACCGGTGTGCACTGCCACTACCCTAAATGCCGGTTCCATAATACAGTCAGGCACTTAACGCCGTTTATGGTACCGACACCATATATGGTGCCGGTACCTAGGGTAGTGGTACCGTATATGGTACCTCAGGGGTACCATATGGTACCACCACAGGCCCCGAAGGTGGGGTGTGGTACATTATGGTACCACTACCCTAGGTACCGGCACCATGTATGGTACCGGCACCCATGGTCATGGGTAGGGGTACCATATATGGTACCACCACAGTCCCCGAAGGTGGGGGTCCCATATGGTACCGGCACCCATACATGTAACAGGTCATCCGCCGATGGGGGAGGGGGGTTGGGGGGGTCTGGCGCCGGCCGGGGGGGTCTGAGCCAAAATTTCGGGAGGGGGGGGTAGGGCACTAAAAAACGCTCAAAAATCGAAAAAATCGCTAATTTGGGCTGAAATGCAGCTAAAAAGTGCTGTTTTGCAGGCGATTTTGGCAATTTTTGTGTCTGAAATTCTAAAAATTCTAAAAAAAGGGCAGACCCCAGACCCCCCTGTTACATGTATGCCGGCACCTTATATGCTGTCGGTCGGTACCATAAACGGCGTTAAGTGCCTGTCTGTACAGGGGGGTTGTGTGTCTGAGACTGCATTAGAAGACAGTATCATGTTTCAGGCTCCAATGTGCACCAAATAGACAGCGAGGGTAACACCTGTTTGCATGTCTGTGTGAAGCACGGCGTTATTCATGGCAATTCGAAGTGTGTTGTGACCCTGTTGCGTTGTGGTTGTCGGGTAACAACGATTATACGCCAGACTGACTTTGTTTGCTAAGTTTTCAGGCAGACCAGCCGAATAACCGAGGTCAGATCCCTTTACATCTGGCGGCTGGTTGCGGAACCCCGGAAATGGCAGCGCTGTTGATGTCCTGGGGCTGCGAAAAGAACTTCACGGATAATGAGTAGAATCTCGATTCTGCTTGTAAACTAAAACTGTCAACAATACTCCTATATCCAAAGAACTAATTTTAAGCTAATGTTTAGGTCAGCGTTTAGAGTATGAATTTGATAGTAGGTGTACAGTTCTGGACATTGCTGTCGGTTGTCAGAGCCTTAACGGCATAAACGGTACATAGCAGACATTGGCTACCATAATCACAGCCGCTTTGAACGAATCTTTTTTTAAATGAAAGGCTAATAAATTCTTGGAAGTCTGATGAAAGTTTTATCAAGCTACTCTGCTTAGATCCTGAGGTATTTGCCCTCAAACTCAAAACACTGATTTTGGCAGTGAACAAGAGGGATTCTGTTGCACTTGATAATAAAACAAATTTCTACAGCTGAGTGCTAACGTAAGGTGACACACACACACACTGTCGGTTACTCACCAGTAAAACCTCGTTATTGCCCTCAACAATAGGAATGTGTTTTATTATGAAGTGTAACGAAATCCCTCTTGTTCACTGCCAAAATCAGTGTTTTGACTTTGAGGGCAGATATCTCAGGAACTAGGCAGTGTATCTCAATGAAAGGTTCACTAATCTTTCAAGAGTTTATTTATCTTTCATTCAAGAAAATATTCATTCAAATCGGTTGAGATTTGCGGTTGGTACAGTAAAAAAGTCTGCGGTGTTGTTTTTTTGACGGGCCCTGTAGAATTTTGAAATCCCAAGGAGGGTAGCGAGGTTGAGGGTATGGTAAGCCACGTCTGTTTACGTGTACCATAATAGTGACATCACCACTTAGCTACTGCCATTATGGTCCACTGACTAATTTAGCTGTCAGACTGCAGTACAATGCAGTGAGGTGGGTTTAGCTTCCTCACTCCGTTCTACCATTGCCTGAAGCCGGTGCTTGAGCTGGAGCGTCGTCGGGCGTGTTCGAGCTTGCTGCGTCAGACATTCCGTCGTCAGCTGCCGGTTCTGCGTCTACTGCTGCGTGCCGACTGTGATTCGCTGGGCTTTCCCACCTGGCTGACGGCCTTCAGTCACATGGCCAAGGTCTCACTGGTGGAGTGCGAACTGAGCGACTGGATGGAGTCGAACCGGCCGGAGTCCCTGAAACACTTGTGCCGGGTCTACTTCCAGAGCAGAATGGCCTTCACCGACATTCGACACAAGTACTGCGTGCGCAAGATTAAGGTGCTGCAGATTCCGGAAACCTTGAAGCTTTACTTGATGAGACGGCTGCTTCCTTTTTGAATAGACCCACCTCAATCTCTACATAGTCATCTGCTATTGTGTCCTACAAGCTGTGATTGGGTCTACTGCATACTACCAGTCAGGGTTTTGTCGATTTAAATAAGGTGCCAGTAATGTGATGCCGTCTCGCGCATACTCCCAGCTGTAAAAGCCAAAACCCTGCCAATCTGACAGGACCAGTTATACGTATACGACCTAGCCACCATACATGGGCCGGGGGTAAGGGGGTTTACCCCCCTCGCCGGCAAGTACCCCCTTGGTCGTTGATACCCCCGCCGGCAGGCCCGACCCCCTTTCTTTGAAATTTTGGTTACCTTTTTTGGGAGACCGACTTATCTCATTGCCTCAGTCGGCCATACCCCTTCCGAAAATCCGGGGACGTTTTTTTGGGAAAGTGTGTTTTATACTCCGCCCCCGCCGAAAAGCCATACCACCTCCATTTTTTTCTGGCCCATGTATGCTAGCCGCCAAGGTCAGCGATGCCTTGTGGTGTTGCTCCAAGTAACAGCTACCATAATAAGTCGAGGAAAGCCTGACTATGGTTTCCCCGAGCTCGTTGACAGAAACAGCGCCTGATCTGTTTTTGGTGGGCGCTGCTTTTGACCTTGAACAGGGCTAACCCGCTGCGATGCGTTGTACTGTGCATAAACTTTTACAATGTAGTCAGCTTTTTTATATCGTTACTGGGTGTTCGCCCATAATTATTGGTTTAGCTGCTCTCAGTCGTTTTGTGTTTTGATTTTGTTGTGTACGTAGTTCGTTACGGTTAAGGTTTGAGCGTGGTTGCGGGCGGTACGGGGAAATTTAGTACTACTGTAAACAGCAAAGTACTGTTAGCGCAGTACTTTGCTGCTTTTAACTCGTTCGCAATAGCGGTCACATTGCTATGCTAGCTGTTTATTTGGCCTGAATTGAACGAGATAACGATGCGATGATTGATGGCTCTTTCTGGGGGCTGGGCGGCCAGGATATCTTACCGGGGCGGAAATTTACATAGAGCGGTGTGTCTGCGGACTGTCCGGATACGGGAAGGTTGCTAGGTCGGAAGTTTCTCATACTTGTCTGGTTTTTCGTTAGGTAGTGGAACGTCTTCTAGTGGTTCTGTGTATGTCGTATGTAGCACAGTCTTGCCGGGTTAAAGTTCAAGTACTCTGATTGGACGGCGAGGCATTGTCTGACCTGACCTCTACGGGCCACTCATCTCATTCTCATTGCTGCCTCTAGAAGACGGCTGGTCAGCCCTGGCCCGATTAAGCGTTTGGCATTCTGTCGTGCACGTCTGCCCACTGTCTGTTTGCTAATATAGGTATACCGCTCGCTATCGTGTCATCTTTTTTTTTATTGAATGGTTTTTTACCCAGTTACCTTGTAAATTAATTCTGAAAATTTGAGCCAAATCGAGAAAGAAACGACCGAGAATGAATGGTTTTTGTACAGTTCAAAAATGCGACGGACATTTTTTGCCCATGCTATGGCAGATGGCAGGGCGGCTTAACTGACTTTTAGGGGTCCCTAATGAGGGCGTATATCTCAGGATCTAAGCAGAGCACATTAATGAAACTTTCAGCATCTTTTAAGAATTTATTGATCTTTCATTTAAAAAAGATTCATTCAAATCCGTAGAGATTTGCCTTAACAACTGACTTTTAGGGGTCCCTCTATTATACGTACAATGTACCTGTATTAATTAATCACTTTCTTGCCAAGGCTTAGGCTTAGGCTTAGGCTTAGGAGTCAACTGAATACGGTAGATAAAATTTAAATTTTTGTCAGGGACCCCTAATAGTCAGTTTTGCCACCGCTGTAGCAACTGCAAATCTCAACGGATTTGAGTGAATCCTTTTTAAATGAAAGATCAATAAATTCTTAAAAGATTGCTGAAATTTTCATTACTGTGCTCTGCTTAGATCCTGAGATATACGCCCTCATTAGGGACCCCTAAAAGTCAGTTTTGCCTGGCAGGGCACCCCGACGAAAAGATTGGCTAGCATTTTTTCTCAGTTTAGTCAAGCAAGTAGAGTTTCGAAATACTAAGGGGGTTAGATATGGTAAGCTAAAAGGTGCATTCTCGGTTGGTGAAAAAGCGCAGCTTTGGTGAAAAATGTCTCTCGTGCAGATTGTGTAGTGTGTATACACGATGCCTGTGTTTTGATCGATATGCCGATATTCCCAGTAATCTATGTAGGTATTTCCCGGTATTCTCATTTCCTGGTAATCCCGGTATTTCGCTCCGCGTTGCACCACTAGTGCGCAGACAGACTTTTCACCCTATATTTAATGTTCTGAATAATGTCTCAGAAATTCCAAGTGGTGAAAGGAAAGAGCTTGAATTTAGGCAACCGCCATAAGCTCAAACGCCAAGGTTCTTAACTGAGTTTTCGAGAAATCGATTTTTCCGCGTTTTTTTTGCTGGTAATCTGACAAACGTAAATCCTAAAGCTTTGAATGCTTGACTGGCTCATAATTTGACAAACTCGCTGGTGTGATCTTGCTGCTTGCTTATGTAAGTCTGCGTGCGTGTCTGTATTTAGTTGAAAATAGTCAAACTTTAAAAAAATGTCGACAGTTTTGAGGTTATTATTTACTCATTTCACTTGCTTTTTCATTGAAGAATTGAACATCAGTGCGTTAAAACACCACTTTGTCAGGGCTTTGTGCACTTTAGGTCGGGATTTTTGAAAATACGTATGATGGGGAGTAGGAGTTTCTATCTGAGAAAGTGGGGGGATTGAAAATCCTGGCAACTACTAGACATGTTTACTGGAAGAATATTGTAGAAAGTAGGTCCCAGTAAGCAGGTGTTGGGCACGTTTACAATAATGTGTGTTTTGTAGAAGCCTGATTCGCCTGGCCTGACAAGTAGAATGGCGACTGCATCAGCTGCTGTTCGTGCTGTAGACGGATTCGACCGTTTGGTGGAATGTCCGGTCTGCTTCGACATGTTGAGTGGACCTAAATCTCTTTCCTGTGGTCACTCGGTGTGTCAGACCTGTTCAAATAAGATGACCTCTGGTATGTTGCTTATCCTGCGTACGCTGGGCTGGTCCCTTTAAAATTACCGCTTTAACGACCTCTTTCTTGTACATCTAGTGCTTAAACTTGTAAGTACTTTTTTGTGTTCGTCGTTGTGGGCTCTTCCAAAAGCACTGGCTTAACTTAGAAAGAGTTACAGCTTTGTTTGCATTCGTCAAACGGCCTTTTGTGTTTGTATATTCTCTTAAACTTTTTCACCGTAACGTAATAACAACGACATGCACGAAGCAAACATGTATTGGCAGGAAAAATCCGGATGGGGCCTGGAAAGTCGTATGCGGTCCCAACAACGTTAAAAATCGCCTATTTTGTCCAAAAAGCGAAAATTGTTCGGCTCCCCAGGCCCCCGCCGCATGTGCGAAAGCAAACTAAGTACCAAATTGTTTTCTTTAGATAAGTCGTTCAAATCTAAGGCAAGACACAAAGGTTGTTTAGTGAACAAAAATCTTGGAGTGGTTTAAAGGGCTGACTTTAAAGTTGTGCCAAAGATGCACCTCTCTTACTAACACCAAATCGGCACCAACACAACAATTCTGTTTTATCTTAGTGTGCGTGTTTTAGGACGACGCGAGATTCGATGTCCGGTGTGTCGAGTGAAGACGGACGTTCCGATTGGAGGACTGCCCACCAACTATACTCTGGCCGAGTTGGTGTCCCAGATAGTGGCGCAACGCAAGAGCTGCTGGTATGCATTTCTCCACAGTAACAACTTGACGGCCAGTGTGTGTTTCAGTCATAAGTGTTTGTCGTGTGACAAGATGAGTTCTTCTGACGACATCTGTCTGTGTCATACCTGCGGCAAGGTGGCCGTGTGTCTTGGTTGTGCCTTCAAGCAACACAAGGACCACAATCTGCAGCAGTTGTCGGAGCTGATCGACTCGCAGCGAAAGCAGTTCGAGACATGGAAGCGATCTAAAGTACGCAGTCGAGTCTAGGCTTAGTTTTCTCAGACGTAAGTAACCTACCCGGTTCAACAGTTTAAAGGTACATTAAAGGTGGTTTTGAAAAGAATGCAGTAACAAAACAAAAAGTACTCGCATGTCTGGTTGCACTTAGACGTGCGTTAAGGCGTTGCGGGTGGCCCTGACACACCACCTGGGTCGGTTTTTGCGAGAAGAGTGCCGAAACATTCTGTGACTCGGGGACCGGCCTTGCGCACAGACTTCCTTTAGCTTCCCACCCGACGGTGGCACCCATTTACCTACTCGCTGTCAACAGCTTTCGGTGGCTTGGGTTGGCTTGGGCTTTGCTAAGTCTAATTCCAGTCAAACTGGTTTCGAACCCACTGCAACCGCTAGAGTTGCAGGGGCTGCCGTGACTCAAGGCAGCGAGCTAACCACTGAGCCAACGATGCGACTAGCAAGACTATTTTCCTATTTTGTTACGTTTCAGATCGACTGCGAGCTGGAGAAGATGGATAAGGCGGAGAAGAGAATTGTGGAGATGCGTGGTCAGTCGGGAAAACTGTGCCAGAAGCTCGAGAATTCACTCAAGATCGATACCAGCTCGTGGCTGAAGCTCAACGTGGAACAACTGCAGAACCAGCTGAAGCAGTTCAGGGTTAGCCGAGACGAGTCCTCTTTCGGCTGCTAATTTTAAGTCGTCCCCCACTTTCAGGAAAAGATGGACAAGTTCTCAAAGATCGGCGACCAGGATCTGTCGCCAGACAACGGCTACTCGTTTGACTTCGGGGCAATGGAGACTGAGCTGCGACAAATTGCTGATGCTCAGAAAGCTGTGAGTCAGAGTGTTTTAGTTTTAGTTTCAATTAATGCAGTTCTATGTACGTTTCAGTTTGTGGAGAAAGAGCAGGACCTAATCAGTACAGTAGAAACATTCCAAGCCAAATTGGTCTCGTTCGGCATCGATCCGCCCAAATCCAAGTTTACCAAGAGCACCAGTGCCTCTTCGCTAGCAGCAGCTGGCGGACTGGATGGTCCGTTTCGACAGATCGCAGACAGATTCGAGAGATTTCGACAGTACCGCACTAATTTGGAAGAGCGGCTTTTGAACGAAAATCGCACGCTCGCTTCGGCAATGACTGAAGTAGCTTGGCCAAACCGACAGTAGTTGCATAATTGGTTAGTTTTTTAGTCTCGCAGAGCCGGCGATGATGCTGGATCATCGGGAATCGCGCGGATTCGTATCAGCACTAACAGAGGAACGCAAGCCACCACCACTACCACTGCTGCCCCGCTACCGCCAGTACGTTTCTGTTTTGCCTTTTTGATTTTCTGTAATTCGTCCAGTTTCAAAGAAAGTTGTCCTGTCCAAATACTGTGCATACGTAGGCGGACATCGAAGCAGGACTATTAGGCGATGCCGATTAGGCGACGCCGATTAGGCGATTTAGCGGTACTATTAGGCGACGGTACTATTAGGCGACGGTACTATTAGGCGACAGAAATAATTTTTTTCTATAAATCCGTACGGCAACATAGGTTACCACTAAAACATAGCACAACAATGCAAACAGCACAACAGCAATTAAAACAAAGTATAACAAAATAGCAAAGCAATTTCAAGGACTCATTTAAAAAATAAGTGCAACACCAAGGATGGATAAATTCCATCTCACTGAGCACTCATTAGTAGAGAAGAAAACATTTCTGCACATGTCGCCATACATGGGCTGGGGGTTGCCCACACCGCTCAAATTTTCGGATTTTGACTACCCCCAACCTAAACCCATTTTTCCGGCCCATGTATGCATGTCACAGAACATTTATAAAGCGCTAGATGGATGGACGCGCCGCATCAAATTCTCGCTGCGAAACTCTGTGAGCTGCTTCCGCAAAGTTATTGGTGCGTCGTGCATCGTCTGCATCCAGCGCGTTAATGAACAGAGCAACCCAAAAAATATGTGGCCGACCCGACGGCCGCTCGCGTGCTCGACGCAAGCTGGGGAATAGGGGCAAATGCCAGGATCTCAGTTAGAAACAGTCAGGGCAGGTGGCTTGTTTAGGTATAAGTTAACGAGTTATAAGATTAACGAGACATGATTTTAGTGCCACTTAGCCATGCATAGTTAAAACAGCGCATTTAGCCTTACAGCTGAACATGGCCCCTTGACCCTTGACTGATTCGGAAGGCCCGCCTAACTGGTGTACTATTATAATATTAATGTTTTTTGTCGCCTAATAGTACCATCGCCTAATCGGCGTCGCCTAATCGGCATCGCCTAATCGGCATCGCCTAATAGTAGCGTACCGGGCGGACATGGGTTAGCATTTCGGTTGAGGCGGTGCTGAACGTTCAAATTCTAAGGGGGTAGCGGCGGCTGATGGGGAGTTGAGGGGATGGAAAGCCAAAAAGTGCGGTTTTATACTAAAATCAAGATTTAAGATTTCTCTTAAATATCAGCAGTGGAAGCGCCAAATTCTGTTTCCAAAGGCTCTTCAAGCGAATTTTAGGCTAAAACTTAGTGATTTCTGAGCCAGTTTGTTAGTACTGGGGCCACTACTGATAGTTGTATTTTCGGGTTAAGGGGGTCCCTCAACCTGTCTCTGGGGGGTGAGAAGGGTTTGGCTATGATGAGCTGTCGTGGGTTGTCCGAAATTTTCTATTTTTCTGCCCCCGATCAGGAATTTTTGGGAAGAATTTTGTATACAAAATTATGATAAAAGTATGCCTGGAATAGGCGTAAATGAGCTCAGAATAGCTAATTTTAACTTATTTTAATGAAAAATAAGCCAAAAAGCCCTGCTTTTCGCCAAAAATCGGACTTTTTGGCTTACCACCCCCTCAGCCCCCCCTCAGGAATTGAAAATTCTACCCCCCCCCATCAGCCGAAATGCTAGCCCATGTCTGTCTGGGCGGTGGTGGGGGAGTAGCGCCTACCGGCGAGGGTTGGTTTGACTGACATGGAAGTAAACCCCCGGCCCATGTATTGTCATGATCATGAAAATGCGAGGCAAAGCCAGTGACTGATTGCTTCAGAGTTTGATGAGCTCCAGTCAGACTGCGTCGTCAATGTTGGGCGGCGGTCTGATGGGTATGATGTCGCGTCGCGCCAGCCGTCGTCCGCCGCGCGTCAGCAGCGACTCCGATTCCGACAACGAAGTTCAAATGGCCGGCTCCCCAGCCGGCAGCGCGCGTCGCTACCTCCACCATCTGTTCCCGTCGGCCGAGGCTCCGCCCTCCGACAACGACGCCAACATGAACGCCTCTCCCATCCTCTCCTCACCCACCGTAGCCAATCAGTCAGAATTGGTTCGCTCACACTTCTGAATCGCTTTTTCAGTTCGGAAATTCGCCCATAGTCAGTCGCAGTCCGTCGCCGTCGATGTCGCCACTCGGCAGCATGAACGTTGTTCTGGACATATCGGACGAGGACGCCCCTGGACCCTCTAACGCAGGCGTCAGAGCAATGGCCGACGCACGCGCGAGTCGCAGTAGTCGCTCCGCCTCGCCCGTTCTGCCCACCGCTGCGCAGAGTCGCAATCGGAAACGAGCGCGAGTTACTGATTCTGCTGCTGCCAGTAGTCGGCCGGCTAGAACCAACAACGAGACTATGGTACGCTGTTATTTGGGTATAGTGTGGGCTATTGAAATCAGTGATAAAGATAAAGACCTCGCATGCCTAGTTGCAATAAGACACCACCTGGGTCGGCTTTGCGGCCCGGCCTTGCGCACAGACTCCCTTTAGCTTCGCACTCGACGGTGGTTGGTACCCATTTATCTACTTGCCATTACTGGATTTTTGTGGCCTGGGTTGGGCTATTATTATTATTATGTTATTATTATTTGTTATGGTACCGATTCCAAATAACTAGAAGTCTCTTATGATCAAAGCTGCATTTGTTTAGCTTACGGTCTTTTTAGACAGTGACCAGTTCTGACGAAGACAGCAGTTGAACCGATTTGCTGCAGAAAGAACTCGTCTGTCTGTCGTCGAATGTGATCTTCTGTCTTTAATCTTCTGTGTTTTATTTTGACTTGTATTCTTGTTCGCCTTTCTACTTCCTTTTGCTACAGACCGGCTACTGAATGCGTGAATTGATTCGTCTGCAAACAGGTTGGAGGTGCGGTCTGAATGAAAAAGGAATTTGTGCCGAGTGACCAATCACTTTCTGTCTCATACTTGTAGTAGGTGTAAAACTTCTTCTCTTGCATTTTCTGAAAGACCTACGTGTTCTTGAAGCAGACTGCAGTCTTTCTAGTCTACTGCAGTTTATCTCCATCTGTTCGTTGGCGCTAAGGTTGGAACGGGACTTGGGCTATCATACTGTATCCGGTTGTCAGATTACATGTACTGGGTAGTAATTAGTGTCGCCCGCTGTCTTGCCAATGATATCATTCGACCGAGAGTACAAACGGCCTCTGAACAGGCATTGTCCGTTCTTGGTTTGACGGATGTTCTGATTTTAAGGTTGAAATGGAAGCACCGGTTGAAGTTGCGGTTGACAAAGCGTAAGTTAGGTTGCCTATTGTTTTTGTATCTCTGCGTAGTTGCATTAGTCCATCTGCACTACGCCGGTTCGTGTAGTGGTTTGGGCCGCATAGCCACTGTGCGCGAGCTCGTGCGCTCATCCCCTCGGCAAGTTTCTTACTGCAAAGAGTTGGTCGTCGTTATAAAGCTCCACCGAAAGCTGGTGACAGCTAGTAGGTAAAATGAGAACCGACTGGATCTGCCGTTGCACCGAAGCCGCACCACAAAGCATGCCGCGTTGGAGAAGAAGATCTACGATGTCAGAAGCTGTCTGAGAAACCAACTATGCCGGGAGCCCTCTGCATACGGGCACCGTCGGGAGGTGACAGCACCATGATATCAACATACCAGGCGCTCTCTTAGTGACTGGCACCCAACAGCATGGCTAGCATGTGGCTGGGCAGTGAAAGAAGGGCAAATCTCCGAGATGACGAATTACGGGTTTTGCAAAATGGACCGCATCGGTCTGATTGTAGGGTTGTAAGCCCCCGCACATTGGATCGGGTCGGATCTGCCTGCACTACGTAAGGCGTTGCAGCTTCGGGAACTAGGGGAGTCCGAGGTCGACGCCATCCCTGTACCAGGTCATCCGCCGATGGGGGGCGGGGGGTTGGGGGGGGGCTGGCGCCGGCCGGGGGGGGGGTCTGAGCCAAAATTTTGGGGGAGGGGGTGGGCACTAAAAAAACGCTCAAAAATCGAAAAAATCGCAATTTTTTGGCTAGAAATTGCCAAAAATCGCTAATTTGGGCTGAAATACAGCTAAAAAGTGCTGTTTTGCAGGCGATTTTGGCAATTTTTGTGTGTGAAATTGTAAAAAATTGCAAAAATTTGCTCGAAAATTTACTTGCCAGAAAAGTCGGAGGGGGGGGGGGGTCGGTGAAATCGTCTCGGGGGGGGGGGGGGGTCGGGCCAAATTCGGGTGGGGGGGATGACCCCCCCAGACCCCCCTGTTACATGTATGGTCGAATCAGCTCTCGTTTTGGTGATGACAAAATTGGTGAGCGAAAAGCAATTTCAGCTTATCGGAGAAGGGAGTTACGGGTGTTGTGTGCGTGGACGAAAAGGGTTTGTGCGTTCAGCAGAGGGGCACGTTGGACTCGGCTTCTGCCTCTGTTTTTGCTGAAATCAGCAGTCTGGCACGCAAACTCGAGCCCCACAATCATTCGCCTCCTGTCCTTGCTCTGACATCGGACAAATCGTACGTCTTTATTGTTTCTCCCTACTAATTGTCGGTCTGATAGTTCAGCTGTACTGTACTCTACTGTATTAACGTACAGCACAGCCCAGAAGCTCTTGTCTGTCAACAGCCGGAGATTGTGGCATTTTTTAGGAAAATTATGGTTCACTTAGTTGAAGACGGAAAAATTACTGTAGCGGTGGAGTCTTCAAACGTTGCCTAAAGGCTAAATAAATAGTTTAAATAATGATTTTGTAACATAGTTCTGTTCTGAATATCAGTGTATCATGTATACATCGTCGCCAGTAAAATTATGATTCTTAATCTTGGCTCTGTCTTATCTGCAGCTTTCACTGGTTCCTTTCCTTTTACTGCGTGTGCTTTGTTTGCTTCGCTATAACTTTACATTGTTCGAAATCGGTGGCAACAATCGTTGCGCTTGTGTTATCTTGGGTTGCGTACCTGTTTGTATTTAATCGCGCTATCGATAAATAAGTTTGCGTTCGTACTGTACCTACGTCAGCGAATTTGCGCTTAGTTCGAAACACAGTGAGGGGCGCTATCTATAGCGTCTATCGCTGGTTTTGTATTGTTGAAACTTTTGTGTTCGGGTACCAATTTCGCTGAAATTTTAAAACACAACATGCACAAATCTTCAGAATTGAAGCGTTCAGACGAAGAAATGCCTCAGTCCACTTTTTGAAAAAATTGAGTTCTACTCGGCAGCACAATCCTCTAACTACAGACATGTTAAATACAAATTATTTCATCTGAAAACATTCTATGTAACAAGTTACACAAACGCAATTTTTTAAAAGTGCTCGAAATTCAGTTGAAGAAAAGCCTAAGTCCAAGTCAAGAGCCTCAATATTCACACAGAAAATTAAAACTTTGGCCTAGACAGCTGAAAGTTGATACACTAATGCATAGTATAGACGAGTTCTCAAACGCCTGGAAAGAAATCCCAGATTGGATGCTTAAATTCGAAGTTACAGTAAATCGATCTGCTTAACTATTGAATCAAAATTTCGAATTTGATGTTCTGGCTTACTAATCAGCATTTTGACTTAAAAATCGGGGGTTTTAGAGTACTTTTTGACTACTTTAAGAAGCATCGGTCGAATTGCGTATTTGATGAAAAAAAATTTTTGACCCCTTTCGGCCCCAATAGTTTATCTGTAACCCCTAAAATCTATGCTCTATGTTTCGGATTATTGTAGCGCTATCCTTAAGCTACAGAATAGTGGCAAGAACACTAGCGTACGCCTTCAGGTTCTGGATTAAATTACCTAATGGCTGAAAATCACAAATTTTCCATCATTTAGTAAGGCTGATAAAATTTTGAACTCAAATTTCTCATTCAATAATCATTGTTTAAACTTAAAAATCGGGGGCCTTACAGTACTGATAGACTAGTTCAAGAAACTTTGATCGAATGCCGCTTTTGAAGACTAAAATGGGCCTTGGGACACATTTTCCCTCCTTATTATGGAATCTCGCAACGAGGGTTTTACATTTCAGATTATAGTAGCTCTATTTTTAAGCTGCAGATTGATGGCAAGATTGCTAGTCCACTACCCGGAGTTCTGGAAGGCAATCAAGCCTACTACTAATACTGTTCTGTTATTCTTTCTGATCTTTTTTAAATTTGTGAATATGGACTTAGGCTGTTTTACGGTTTAGACCTTAAAACAGCCTAAGTCCACTTTCACAAATTTTTAAAAATATGCACATCAGGAAACATGTGGTGGCCCAAACTGAGGTGCAGAGTAGCACTGATATAGGCCTCTTTTGGCATAATACACTTTAGGCCATAGCATTTTGCAAAATTTATTTCAGGCTGGCCGAAAACTTTGAATGCGTTTTTCTCGTTTCATCTATTTATGGACTGAGGCATTTCTTCGTCTGAACGCTTCAATTGTTAAGCTGAAAAATTTAGCCATGCCTATCACTTCAAACACTCGTTGTGTACATGTGTCCCCGGTCAAAGTGAAGATGTGAAAGTGTATACAAAGTCATATAACATGGGGGAAAATTGGGACCTGGCCTAATCTTGTCCGGAAGGCGAATATCCGGTTTAACGAGACATGACTGTAACTACAGTAGTGGTTGAAGTAGCAAACTTGGCTAAAATTTTGACAGTAAAATTTTGGTAATGTTCACATTTTGTGTTAAAATTACAAGTTAAGCAGCATGACAAAAACCCTCAGATACTGTTATTTTACTATACTATGTACGTATTTATTAAAATTGGAGCTGCTTGGTAGTAAAACAAAAATTGTCTGGCTGACTTTGCACTAAATTTAGTAAATAGTAAAACAAAAATCAATCAACTAGTAAAATAACAGTATACATAGATAGTCCACCCTGTGCTTTGTTACCTTATGAAAATTGCTTCTGTATTGAGGGCGATTTTGCCATGCGTCTAAAGTACTACACAGTTGACGTGTTCACGAAACGGCCTTTCTTGGGCAATTCTGCGGCTGTAGTACTTCTAAATCAGGTGTCAAAATGCTTCTGCTCCCCCTGCTTATGCGTATTGCATTTATAATTCAGGATTACTGTTTCCCAGTTAATTTATTTTCTAATTAACTTGCTATTAACTTGCTTGTAGCTGCCAGGAATTTAAGAGTCAGTCTCTGAACCGATCGAGTCTTGGCCCTTTCCTTTGCCCTATTCAGACCCAAAATTGAAAGTTGGGCGTAGAGGGCTGAAAGTTGGAACACTAAAACATATTGACAAGTTATCAATGACCTGCAAAGAATTTCCAGATTCGACGCTCCACGCTCGAGATATGGCCTTCTAAAAATCGGCCCGCTTAACTATGGGACCAAAATTTCGATATCGAATTTCTGACTTGCTGATCGGAATTCAGACCTAACAAACGGGGTTTTTGCGTAACTTTTTGAGTAGTTTAAGAATCTTTTACTAAATTTCATTTTTGGAAAAAAAATTTTTTTCGCCCCCCTATCGGGGGGCATAACTCGTCTGGAACCCCCTAGACCGTTCTTTTTATTTCAGATTATTGTAGCGCAATATCTTAGCTACACGCCGGTGTAAAACATTACGGGCTGCCGGACGGCAAACACTGAAATATTTGCGTTCAACAATTAAAAATGCCACATTTTGCATGTTTCACTGGGGTACATAAATTTCCAACTCCATGTTTCAGCTTACTAATTGGAGTTGAATGCTAAAAATTGATGTCTAAGCTGTACTTTTAGAGTAGTTTAAGAAACTTTCATTGAATTTCATTTTTGGAAAAAAAAATTTTTTTTCGTCACCCTATCGGGGGGCATAACTCGTCTGGAACCCCCCTAGACCGTTCTTTTTATTTCAGATTATTGTAGCGCTATATCTTAGCTACACGCCGGTGTAAAACATTACGGGCTACCGGACGGCAAACACTGAAATATTTGCGTTCAAAGATTAAAAATGCCACATTTTATTTTGCATGTTTCACTGTGCCCAAAATGTGGCATTCTTAATCTTTGAACGCAAATATTTCAGTGTTTGCCGTCCGGCAGCCCATATTGTTTTACACCGGCGTGTAGCGAAGATATAGCGCTACAATAATCTGAAATAAAAAGAACGGTCTAGGGGGGTTCCAGACGAGTTATGCCCCCCGATAGGGTGACGAAAAAAATTTTTTTTCCAAAAATGAAATTCAATGAAAGTTTCTTAAACTACTCTAAAAGTACAGCTTAGACATCAATTTTTAGCATTCAACTCCAATTAGTAAGCTGAAACATGGAGTTGGAAATTTATGTACCCCAGTGAAACATGCAAAATGTGGCATTTTTAATGTTTGAACGCAAATATTTCAGTGTTTGCCGTCCGGTAGCCCGTAATGTTTTACACCGGCGTGTAGCTAAGATATAGCGCTACAATAATCTGAAATAAAAAGAACGGTCTAGGGGGGTTCCAGACGAGTTATGCCCCCGATAGGGGGGGGCGAAAAAAAATTTTTTTCCAAAAATGAAATTCAATGAAATTTCTTAAACTACTCAAAAAGTACAGCTTAGACATCAATTTTTAGCATTCAACTCCAATTGGTAAGCTGGAACATGGAGTTGAAAGTTTTTGGGCACAGTGAAACATGCAAAATGTGGCATTTTTAATTTTTGAACGCAAATATTTCAGTGTTTGCCGTCCGGTAGCCGGTAATGTTTTACACCGGCGTGTAGCTAAGATATAGCGCTACAATAATCTGAAATAAAAAGAACGGTCTAGGGGGGTTCCAGACGAGTTATGCCCCCCGATAGGGGGGCGAAAAAAAATTTTTTTTCCAAAAATGAAATTTAGTAAAAGATTCTTAAACTACTCAAAAAGTTACGCAAAAACCCCGTTTGTTAGGTCTGAATTCCGATCAGCAAGTCAGAAATTCGATTTCGAAATTTTGGTCCCATAGTTAAGTGGGCCGATTTTTAGAAGGCCATATCTCGAGCGTGGAGCGTCGAATCTGGAAATTCTTTGCGGTGGTTACATAACCTATCAAGACGTATTAGTCCTCCAACTTTGAGCCCTCCACGCCAAAGTTTCATTTTTGGGTCTGAATACTGAAACTCGATCGGTTCAGAGACTGGCTCTTAATTTACTAGCTATTTACTTGCTAGACACTGCAATTTCAAATTTAATTTGTTATTAACTTGCTATTTGCTAGAAATTTGCTATCTATTTGCTATCAATTTGCTAGAATTTGTTACAAATTTTTCGCTCAACGAAATGATGCCTGCAAGATTTTCCAATTTTAGACCACCATAGTAATTATATTATCGTGGTTTTTAAAAGGGCGTCAAAAGTGACCGATTTTGTGCATTTTCATGTTTTGCATTTGCCTTGTAGTGGAAAACCCCGGTACCGCTTAAAATCAAAACTATACGTTGTATTTCAGTTTCAACAAGCTGAACAAGCAACAGCAGAAAGAGAAGCACCAGCAAGAATTTTCTCTAACTTTATCCTTAACATTAACACTTTCAGTAGTTTTCTAGTTTCCGAATTTACTGTCAGGCTAGACTGACTTTCGTCCATACATACTTGGCTAATAGTCCTACTTTAGATATGTGCGTTGCGTATCGTGGCCAACCTTTGCTGTATATCCTGGCAGCACATCAGGTCCCAGGCCCCAAGTGGGGAAAAGATAGGGATATTGGATGAATATGTCTGAGGCTAGTAAATTTCTAGTAATTTGCTAGCAAATTTCTAGCAAATTTCTCGCTCCTTCAATCTGAAATAAACTAGCTATTTATTTGCTAGGCGGCCCTTTGCCCAAAATTAACTTGCTAGAAATTTGCTATTTGCTACCCGATTTCGCCCAAAAATAAATTTACTTGCTATTTGTTATTAACTTGCTGAAAAACAGTATTCAGGATCTGTCAGATGAACTGTAGTTCAAAGTGGCTGCCGAGTTCAATCTGTCAGATACAGCCTTCATTAAGCAAAAATCTGGAAGGTGTAGCCGTAACTGTTCAAGGTTCTTGGGCGAACGGTTGTATCGACGAGATGGGAGTGGTATACAACTTCGTTAGCAGATTTTTTGTTCCTTGATCACACGTTGCCGATGACCCGGCTACAGGTGCGATGATTTGATTTTAGTTTTGTGTGCATACAGTACTTGCTGCGAACCGTTCAGGTTCGTTACGTACACTGTATGTTGGGACCAATGAGGAGCAAGTTGAAGAAGACGGGATTTTATTGTAAGATCGTCGGTACAATTAACTGATGGCGTCTCGCACATCCATGCAATGCACTTCATACTCCCAGCTGTAAAAGCCAAAACCCTGCCCATCTGACAGGACCAGTTACGTATAGGACCTAGCCACCAAGGTCTTATGGTGTTGCTCCAAGTGCAGCTGATATGTAGAGAAAGCAGCTATGTACCATAGTAAGTCGAGGAAAGCCTGACTGTAAAACCTACGGTTTGCCCTGCTCGTTGACAGAAACAGCGCCTCATCTGTTGTTTTCTGCTGGGCACTGCTTTTGGTCTTGAGCAGGGATAACCCCCTGCGATGCGTTGTACTGTCTTGTGCATAAACTCTTACAATGTAGTCAGCTTTTTATATCGTTACTGGGTGTTCGCCCATAATGATTGGTTTAGGTGCTCTCAGTCGATAAGCGTGCGTTTTTTGTTTTGATTTCATCGTGTACGTAGTTCGTTACGGTTACGGCTTGAGCGTGGCTGAGGGCGGTACAGGGGAATTTACATATAGCGGTATTTGTGCGGGTCGTCCGGATTGGACGGCGAGGCATCGCCTGACCTGACCTCTACAGGCCAGTCATTCTGATTGCTGCCTCAGACGGCTGCTCGGCACTGGCCCGGTTGAGCGTTTGACGGTCTGTTGTGCACGTCTGCCCACTGTCTGTTTGCTAATAGAGGTATACCACTCGCTATCGTGTCATCTTACCCTCCACTATTAATTAATGTTTTGTATTGCAGTTTTTCAGAGAGGTTTTCACTCTTTCTTTCGACTTAGTTGGTTTTGCGTTCGGACAAGTAGAATGGCGACTGCATCAGCTGCTGTTCGTGCGGTGGACGGATTCGCCCGTTTGGTGGAATGTCCGGTCTGCTTCAACGTGTTGAGTGGACCTAAGTTTCTTTCCTGTGGTCACTCGGTGTGTCAGACCTGTTCAAACAAGAGGACCTCTGGTATGTTACTTATCCTGCGTACGCTGGGCTGGTCCCTTTGAAATTAACGCTTTAACCAACTCTTTCTGGTACGTCTAGTAGGGACCGGCACGCGAAAATTCAAAATGCCCCTAGGCGAAATTGGGCTTCAGAATTGAAAAGAGCACACTTTATACAGTCTAACAAAACAAACCGAAACGGAATTGGCCGGATATTAAGCCAGTTATGACCGTTTAACTGCGTCACCCAGCGTGCCACCTTTTCTTCCTAGAAAGTTGACCGCAACGTGCATACCGATATGACGGATGTACTTTATCAGACTGTCACTCGTAAACCCCTGCGCCGATTTTGATGGGACCGGTGTCATTATAATCGCAAAGCGATTTTCTTTTACATTTTTTATATACCAAGACTGTAGGACTGCGTCTACCACCTTTATATACCGAACAAACACCGAACCAGGTGTAGCTGCGGGGGGCGGAAATCAGGAACCGATCGCAAACAGAAATTAATGTTTTTAATGACCATTGTTAATTATAAATTAACAAGTTTTATCGATAAATATAGATAATCGATTATTTTTTGGCAATATTCCAAAATTTCAAAATCGTCCAAAACGGTCATGTTATATATCATTTGAAAGCCCTTCGCCTGGCGAATCTAGTGATCACTACATCAGCATAGGGAACGCCCCGGGGGGCCTGTTTTGCCAAATATAAAAGTACCACTAGAGACGCAAAAGTATAGGCACGCTCTGGAGGGCCTGTTTTCCAAATATAAAAATACCCCTAGGCAGACTTGGGCAACGGGGGGGGGGCTGCGGGGGGTTAGCCCCCCTCAGGCTCTGACCTACCCCCCTCAGCCGGCCGCTACCCCCCCCTCAGGAATTCATTGGAAGAATTTTGTATAGAAAATTATGATAAAACTATGCCTGGATTAGGTGCAAATGAGCTCAGAATAGCTTATTTTAGCCTATTTTAATGAAAAATAAGCCAAAAAACCTTGATTTTAGCCAAAAATCGGACTTTTTGGCTTACCACCCCCTCAGCCCCCCCCCCTCAGGCGCTCCTACCCCCCCCTCAGGAATTGAAAATTCTACCCCCCCTCAGCCGAAATGCTAGCCCATGTCTGCCCCTAGGGGACACATCAGTATACGCACGCTCTGGGCATCCATGGGCCAGAAAAATCCGGAGGGGGGTAGGGGGGTCTGGAGACCTCGGGGGGGGGGGGCGGCGAGGGGGGTATGGAGTATGTATGTATGGACGGCCGAGGCGGGTATTGGCCGGCGAGGGGGTAAACCCCCCTTACCCCCCGGCCCATGCATGCTGGAGGGCCTGTTTTCCAAATATAAAAATACCCCTAGGGGACGCATCAGTATAGGGCCCGCTCCGGAAGGCCTGTTTTAATAACATAAAAGTACCCCTAGGGGACGCATCGGTATAGGGCACGCTCCCTAAGCCTTAGCCTAAGCCTGTACAGGGCACGCTCCTAAGGGCCTGTTTTCCAAATATAAAAATACCCCAAGGCGTACGCATCAGTATAGGGCACGTTCCGGAGTCGTATAGTGATAAGAAAGTTAATTAATTAATATATAGTCCATTTGTGACCTTCCCTGTTCCCCCCAGCTACACCTAAGCCCAAACACCTTGGTAGCTCGAACAACTAGAACTGAATAGTAGAGTGTGAACTGGTATTCCTGTGTTTTCCAGGTACATTTGTACATGTCACAGCGGGGCTGGGGTTCTGCTCCCCTCCCACGCTCCCACTGACTTGGGACAACCCCCCCCCAGATAGGGGAGTACCCCCACCAAAACGATCTTTTCCACTTTCCCTCTCCGATGTTTCTGGCTCAATTTTTTTTTACAGTTTCAGACACTAAAATTGTTTGTAAAACAGCGCTTTTTAGCTGCAAGTGGTACCCGAGGCATAATCAGCCTTTTTATACGATTTGTAGCACAAAATTGCTGTTTTTGAGCGTTTTTAGCACTCCACACTCCGAATTTGGGCTCAGACACCCCAACCCTTCCCTTCCGCCTTCCCTCCAAACATACATGGGCCGGGGGTGAGGGGGGGTTTGTACTTTGGTGAGAAATTCCGACTTTCGTTCGTTACTGGACTACCTTCTGTGCCTGTTTGCGTTGGAACATGCAACTCAAATTTGGGCAAAACATATCTATCATACTTATGAATAAATGCTGAAAATTTGAAGAAATTCCACTGACATATGAATGAAAACGAATTATATGAAGTTAACTCGAATAAGCGATTACAGGTTTTTTCCGCATTTTGTACCATATTTATTGACTACACACGTTAAGCCTGAGCAAGATTCACCTTATATTGATTAGCAGAGACGCAAAACTACTGAAGGAATGTAAAGAAGCAAAATTAAAACCATTGGCTTTGGGCTGCTCAGGATCCCCAACACGTTCGTATTCGATACCCCCTAATTTTAACGACCTCATCAACTTTAACCCAATTTCCGGGATCTTTGGCGGACCTAGGAGACCAATGCTCAGTCATTTGAGTAAGAGCAACACCCAAACTAAAATTTAAGCGGGCGCACCTTTTTTATTTGTTCTTTGTTTAAGAGCAAACTTTCGTTTTCTGAAAAAATACCAATTCCGCCTATGCTTAACCATGTAAAATTTCAATCTGATTTCCGGGATCTTTGGCTGCATCGATGCCGAAAAAATGGCTCAAACGAAAGATGATCAATGCCTCTTTATTACCGTCGGGCGCACCTTTTGAGATCATAAACTTTTTTTTACACTGACGCTGTTTTTCCGCTTATTTTAGCCAAAAACAACCGCAGCTTAGCGTATACCAAGGCGATTTGGGTGAATAGTTATGTTAAAATAATCAAAACAAATAACCATAAAAAAAGAACGCGCTTTTCTAGCCGCATTTTTTAAAAAAAGATGATTTTGACCGCCGCGACACCAATGTGGTGAAAACGCGCGAAGAAAATTAGGCACGCGGTACGGCGCAAAAATGGCCGCCGTTGCCGGTCCCTACGTCTAGTGCTTAAACTTGTAAGCACTTTTTTGTGTTCGTCGTTGTGGGCTCTTCCAAAAGCACTAGCTTAATTTATTTAGAAAGAGTTACAGCTTTGTTTGCATTCGTAAAACTGCCTTTTGTGTTCGTTTATTCTTTGACTTTTTCACCGTAACGTAATAATGCTTCTGAAAGAAACGAGAATGGGCAACAACGACATGCACGAAGCAAACATGCATTGGCAGGAAAAATCCGGATGGGGCCTGGAAAGTCGTTTCTGGGGCGCCAAAAACGTTAAAAATCCCCTATTTTGTCTAAAAAGCGAAAAATGTTCGGCTCCCCAGGCCCGCCGGCCCATGTGCGATAGCAAACTAAGCACAAAAATTGTTCTCCAAGTGTTAGCTTTCTGTTGACTTATTTGTTCTGTTGTCGTTCAAATCTAAGGCAAAACACAAAAGTTGTTTAGTGATGAAAGCGAACAAAAATGTTGCAGTGGTCTAAAGGGCTGACTTGCCTGTGCCTAAGTTGCGACTCTAAGACTAACACCAAATCGGCAACAACACAACAATTCTGTTTGATCTTAGTGTGCGTGTTGTAGGGCCACGCGAGATTCTATGTCCGGTGTGTCGACTGAAGACGGACGTTCCGATTGGAGGACTGCCCACCAACTACACTCTGGCCAAGTTGATGTCCCAGTTAGTGGCGCAACGCAAGAGCTGCTGGTATGTATTTCTCCACAGTAACACCTTGACGGCCAGTGTGTTTCAGTCACAAGTGTTTGTCGTGTGACAAGATGAGTTCCTCGGAGGACATCTGTCTGTGTCATACCTGCGGCAAGGTGGCCGTGTGTCTTGGTTGTGCCTTCAAGCAACACAAGGACCACAATCTGCAGCAGTTGTCCGAGCTGATCGACTCCCAGAGAAAGCAGTTCGAAACCTGGAAGCGATCTAAAGTACGCAGTCGAGTTTAGGCTAAGTTTTCTTACCGATTCAACAGTTTGAAGGTACATTCAAGGTGGTTTTGACTAGGGATGGGACCGGTATTAAGATACCGTATAGCATTTTCGATACCATATAATACCGTATATTATGCTACAAACGCTTTAAAACACCCAGTTATTTTTTGTGGTCGGCCTTTGCTATGAAAAACACGGCTATTTTTGATTGTGATTTGTCTACCTACTAGTAAGTAGTACTGTCTGTTTGTTTAAAGATTTGAATCTGAGCCGACAATATATTGAATTTATTTTGAATTATGCCTATTGTAAATATTAACAGTATTTTGGTTGGACAGATTTGCTTCACTTCAAGTTGGTGAAATGCTAACCAAAAATACGTTGATTTTACTCAAAAGAAAAATTGCAGGTTTCTCAGAATTTTGCAAGTACTTGAATATCACATTTTCCATTTCTAGGAAGCCAAAAAAACTGCCATAAAGGTAGATTTTTGTGTTTTTCTAACCGATAACATAGTTTACAAAACCAAAAAAACAGTACTGGCACCTTTAAAAGCGCGTAAATGACATGAATTTACTGCAAAAATCTTGCTGATTCAGGTTTAACAACTATACGGTATTATACGGTATAAAAAATACCGTATACTGTATAGCCAAAAATACCGTATGATACCGTATAATACCGGTCCCATCCCTAGTTTTGACAAACATGCACGACTATATTCCTGTTTTGTTACTTTTCAGATCGACTGCGAACTTAAGAAGATGGATAAGGTGGAAAAGAGAGTTGTGGAGATGCGCGGTCGGTTGGAAAAACTGTGCCAGAAGATCAAGAATACGCTGAAGGTCGATACCAGCTCGTGGCTCAAGCTCAACGTAGAACAACTGCAGAACCAGCTTAAGCAGTCCAGGGTTAGCCGAGACGAGTCCTCTTTCGGCTGCTAATTTCAAGTCGTCCCCACTTTCAGGAAAAGATGGACAAGTTCTCAAAGATCAGCGACCAGGATCTGTCGCCAGACAACGGCTACTGTTTTGACTTCGGTGCAATGGAGACTGAGCTGCGACAAATTGCTGATGCTCAGAAAGCTGTGAGTCAGAGTGTTTTAGTTTTAGTTTCAGTTAATGCAGTTGTACTTACAGTACAGTACTTACTTACCTTTCAGTTTGTGGAGAAAGAGCAAGACCTAATCAGTACAGTCAAAACATTCCAAGCCAAATTGGTCTCGTTCGGCATCGACCCGCCCAAATCCAAGTTCACCAAGAGCACCGGCAGTCAGAGAGACTAAGCCATAGACGAATCGGTTCCTTTTATGGCTTACCTCTCCGACTATGGCTATGATGTTCCATCGATGGCTATTGAACGTCTACTTAGCCATACATGGCTACTTAGCCCTCTATGGCTACTTAGCCCTCTATGACTACTTAGCCTTCTATGGCTACCACTCTTCCACAGCATAGCCAACTATGGCTACATAGCCATCTATGGCTATGTAGCCATCTATGGCTACGTAGCCATAGATGGCTAAAAAGGCGGGGCCTCCTCGAGTTTAGCCATAGATGGCTACATAGCCATAGATGGCTACGCATCAACATAGCCATCTATGGCTACATAGCCATCTATGGCTAAAAGTGTGGGGCCTCCTCGATTTTAGCCATAGATGGCTACATAGCCATAGATAGCTACATAGCCATAGATGGCTACATAGCCATAGTTGGCTACCGCTCTTTCACAGCATAGCCAACTATGGCTACTTAGCCATCTATGGCTATGTAGCCATCTATGGCTACGTAGCCATCTATGGCTAAAAGTGGGCAGACCCTGTTTTTGTAGTAATAGATGGCGACATAGCCATAGATGGCTGTGTTGATACATATTTGGCTGAAAGTGAGCGGGGCCTGCCTTTGTAGTCATAGATAGCTACTTAGCCCTCTATGGCTATTCAGTTTGGGCAGACCAAACTCCGATTGGAGTAGTTTTCTGATGGTTCCCAATGAGCCCCTCGCATAACAGGACCGAATGTTATGACTTTTCGTGGTGGGACCCTAACTGGGAAGATTTGTCATCGGTAAGAAGTGCGCCAAATTCAAATCACTCAGGTACTGGCACCTTCTACTGAACCTAAATCGTCTTCATCCTCCAGGCCACCTCTGCCATTCGCTGACTTCCAGATCGTACCAGAACCACTTCGATCATCCAGCCCGCCACTTACGATTTGCATGTCATCAATCTTCGCCGAAGTACTATCCCGGGAATCCGCCAATTTGGAGTCGAAGAAGGTGAAGCTGCCGATTTTCCTTCAGCTTTCCACGATTCCCACTCTTCTAGCTTCTGTACTTCTTCAACAAACTCTCTCCTTCCAGCCACACCACCTTGATCTACTTTAAATCGTCCCGCCGAAGTACTATCCTGAGAATCGGCCGATTTGGAGTGGAAGAAGGTGAAGCTGCCGATTTTCCTTCAGCTTCTTCGAGGCACACCACTTCGATCCACTTCAAATCGCCTCGCCAAAGTACTATCCTGAGAATCGGCCGATTTGGAGTGGAAGAAGGTGAAGCTTCCGATTTTCCTTCAGCTTTACATTGTTTTAAGTCTAGTAGCTTCCATGCTGCTTCAATACCTTGTGGGCCTCCAGCCACACCGCTTCTAATCCACTTTGAGTCGTCCTGCCGAAGTACTGCCCCAGAATCGGCCGAGTTAGGAGTGGCAAGAGATGAAGCTGCCGATTTTCCTTCAACTTTCCGTTATTTTTACTACTGCTTCAAATACAAAGTTTGCATCAAATATGCTTACTACAATATCCGATCCAATCGGGACCATCATATTCAGACTTAGCTAAGTGAGAGCTTTTGATTGAGTACCTACATGCCTATGTTACGAAGCAGCGATAAAAAGTTAGAAAATTTGCATAAAAAATTTGCATATTCAAAATGTCAATTTTTACGTAGCCATCTATGGCTACATAGCCATCTATGGCTACGTAGCCTTCCATGGCTAAAATGGCTCGATCGATTTTAGCCATAAAAGGCTACATAGCCATAGATGGCTATGTATAATTCGATAGCCATCTATGGCTACTCTCAAAATGAAACTGAAATTCGGAATTTGCCGATCAGCTATTTCAGTTTCATTTTGAGAGTAGCCATAGATAGCTATCGAATTTTTGTGTAGCCATCTATGGCTATGTAGCCATAGATGGCTATGTATAATTCGATAGCCATCTATGGCTACTCTCAAAATGAAACTGAAATTCGGAATTTGCCGATCAGCAATTTCAGTTTCATTTTGAGAGTAGCTCATAGATGGCTATCGAATTTTTACGTAGCCATCTATGGCTACATAGCCTTCTATGGCTATGTAGCCTTTTATGGCTAAAAACAATTGAGCCATTTTAGCCATAAAAGGCTACATAGCCATAGATGGCTACGTAAAAATTGACATTTTGAATATGCAAATTTTTTATGCAAATTTTCTAACTTTTTAACGCTGCGTCGTAACATAGGCATGTAGGTACTCAATCAAAAGCTCTCGCTTAGCTAAGTCTGAATATGATGGTCCCGATTGGATCGGATATTGTAGTAAGCATATTTGATGCAAACTTTGTATTTGAAGCAGTAGTTAAAATAACGGAAAGTTGAAGGAAAATCGGCAGCTTCACCTCTTGCCACTCCTAACTCGGCCGATTCTGGGGCAGTACTTCGGCAGGACGATTCAAAGTGGATTAGAAGCGGTGTGGCTGGAGGCCCACAAGCTATTGAAGCAGTATGGAAGCTACAAGACTTAAGTTTGAATCAAATATGCTTACTACAATATCCGATCCAATCGGGACCATCATAATCAGACTTAGCTAAGTGAGAGCTTTTGATTGAGTACCTACATGCCTATGTTACGAAGCAGCGATAAAAAGTTAGAAAATTTGCATAAAAAATTTGCATATTCAAAATGTCAATTTTTACGTAGCCATCTATGGCTACGTAGCCGTCCATGGCTAAAATGGCTCGATCGATTTTAGCCATAAAAGGCTACATAGCCATAGATGGCTATGTATAATTCGATAGCCATCTAAATACTCTCAAAATGGAACTGAAATAGCCGATCGGCAAATTCCGAATTTCAGTTTCATTTTGAGAGTAGCCATAGATGGCTATCGAATTATACATAGCCATCTATGGCTATGTAGCCTTTTATGGCTAAAATCGATCGAGCCATTTTAGCCATGGAAGGCTACGTAGCCATAGATGGCTATGTAGCCATAGATGGCTACGTAAAAATTGACATTTTGAATATGCAAATTTTTTATGCAAATTTTCTAACTTTTTATCGCTGCTTCGTAACATAGGCATGTAGGTACTCAATCAAAAGCTCTCACTTAGCTAAGTCTGAATATGATGGTCCCGATTGGATCGGATATTGTAGTAAGCATATTTGATGCAAACTTTGTATTTGAAGCAGTAGTAAAAATAACGGAAAGTTGAAGGAAAATCGGCAGCTTCATCTCTTGCCACTCCTAACTCGGCCGATTCTGGGGCAGTACTTCGGCAGGACGATTCAAAGTGGATTAGAAGCGGTGTGGCTGGAGGCCCACAAGGTATTGAAGCAGTATGGAAGCTACAAGACTTAAAACAATGTAAAGCTGAAGGAAAATCGGAAGCTTCACCTTCTTCCACTCCGAATCGGCCGATTCTCAGGATAGTACTTCGGTGAGGCGATTTGAAGTGGATCGAAGTGGTGTGCCTCGAAGAAGCTGAAGGAAAATCGGCAGCTTCACCTTCTTCCACTCCAAATCGGCCGATTCTCGGGATAGTACTTTGGCGGCGCGATTTGAAGTGGATCGAAGTGGTGTGCCTCGAAGGAGAAACCATGCAAAGAAGTACAGAAGCTAGAAGAGTGGGAATCGTGGAAAGCTGAAGGAAAATCGGCAGCTTCACCTTCTTCCACTCCAAATCGGCCGATTCTCAGGATAGTACTTCGGCGGGACGATTTAAAGTAGATCAAAGTGGTGTGGCTGGAAGGAGAGAGTTTGTTGAAGAAGTACAGAAGCTAGAAGAGTGGGAATCGTGGAAAGCTGAAGGAAAATCAGCAGCTTCACCTTCTTTGACTCCAAATTGGCGGATTCCTGGGATAGTACTTCGGTGAAGATTGATGACATGCAAATCGTAAGTGGCGGGCTGGATGATCGAAGTGGTTCTGGTACGATCTGGAAGTCAGCGAATGGCAGAGGTGGCCTGGAGGATGAAGACGATTTAGGTTCAGTAGAAGGTGCCAGTACCTGACTGATTTGAATTTGGCGCACTTCTTACCGATGACAAATCTTCCCAATTAGGGTCCCACCACGAAAAGTCATAACATTCGGACCTGTCATGTGAGGGGCTCATTGGGAACCATCAGAAAACTACTCCAATCGGAGTTTGGTCTGCCCGAACTGGGTAGCCGTAGAGGGCTAAGTAGCTATCTATGACTACAAAGGCAGGCCCTGCTCACTTTCAGCCAAATATGTATCAACATAGCCATCTATGGCTATGTCGCCATCTATGACTACAAAAACAGGGTCTGCCCACTTTTAGCCATAGATGGCTACGTAGCCATAGATGGCTACATAGCCATAGATGGCTAAGTAGCCATAGATGGCTAAGTAGCCATAGTTGGCTATGCTGTGAAAGAGCGGTAGCCAACTATGGCTATGTAGCCATCTATGGCTATGTAGCTATCTATGGCTATGTAGCCATCTATGGCTAAAATCGAGGAGGCCCCACACTTTTAGCCATAGATGGCTATGTAGCCATAGATGGCTATGTTGATGCGTAGCCATCTATGGCTATGTAGCCATATATGGCTAAACTCGAGGAGGCCCCGCCTCTTTAGCCATCTATGGCTACGTAGCCATAGATGGCTACATAGCCATAGATGGCTATGTAGCCATAGTTGGCTATGCTGTGGAAGAGTGGTAGCCATAGAAGGCTAAGTAGCCATAGAGGGCTAAGTAGCCATAGAGGACTAAGTAGCCATGTATGGCTAAGTAGGCGTTCAATAGCCATCGATGGAACATCATAGCCATAGTCGGAGAGGTAAGCCATAAAAGGAACCGATTCGTCTATGGCTTAGTCTCTCTGACTGACCGGTGCCTCGTCTTCGTTAAGCAGCAGCTGGCGGACTGGATGGTCCGTTTCGACAGATCGCAGACAGATTCGAGAGATTTCGACAGTACCGCACTAATTTGGAAGAGCGGCTTTTGAACGAAAATCGCACGCTCGCTTCGGCAATGACTGAAGTAGCTTGGCCAAACGAAAGTAGTTACATAATTGGTTAGTTTTTTTAGTCTCGCAGAGCTGGCGATGATGCTGGATCATCGGGGATCGCGCGCATTCGTATCAGCACTAACAGAGGAACGCAAGCCACCACCACTACCACTGCTGCCCCGCTACCGCCAGTACGTTTCTGTTTTGTCTTTTTGATTTTCTGTAATTCGTCCAGTTTCAAAGATAGTTGTCCTGTCCAAATACTGTGTATACGTTGGCAGACATGGGTTAGCATTTCGGTTGAGGCGGTGCTAAACGTTCAAATCCAATGGAGACTGAGCTGCGACAAATTGCTGATGCTCAGAAAGCTGTGAGTCAGAGTGTTTTAGTTTTAGTTTCAGTTAATGCAGTTGTACTTACAGTACAGTACTTACTTACCTTTCAGTTTGTGGAGAAAGAGCAAGACCTAATCAGTACAGTCAAAACATTCCAAGCCAAATTGGTCTCGTTCGGCATCGACCCGCCCAAATCCAAGTTCACCAAGAGCACCGGTGCCTCTTCGCTAGCAGCGGAAATTAATTTACGTGCCCCTCTCTTTGAGCACTGACTACAGTAGCAGTGAAGCCACAGCTAATAATAGTACAGTGCATTAGAGATGGGAACGGAAATTAATTTACGTGCCCCTCTCTATGAGCACTGACTACAGTAGCAGTGAAGCCACAGCTAATAGTAGTACAGTGCATTAGAGATGGGAACGGAAATTAATTTATGTGCCCCTCTCTATGAGCACTGACTACAGTAGCAGTGAAGCCACAGCTAATAATAGTACAGTGCATTAGAGATGGGAACGGAAATTAATTTACGTGCCCCTCTCCATGAGCACTGACTACAGTAGCAGTGAAGCCACAGCTAATAATAGTACAGTGCATTAGAGATGGGAACGGAAATTAATTTACGTGCCCCTCTCTATGAGCACTGACTACAGTAGCAGTGAAGCCACAGCTAATAATAGTACAGTGCATTAGAGATGGGAACGGAAATTAATTTACGTGCCCCTCTCCATGAGCACTGACTACAGTAGCAGTGAAGCCACAGCTAATAATAGTACAGTGCATTAGAGATGGGAACGGAAATTAATTTACGTGCCCCTCTCTATGAGCACTGACTACAGTAGCAGTGAAGCCACAGCTAATAATAGTACAGTGCATTAGAGATGGGAACGGAAATTAATTTACGTGCCCCTCTCCATGAGCACTGACTACAGTAGCAGTGAAGCCACAGCTAATAATAGTACAGTGCATTAGAGATGGGAACGGAAATTAATTTACGTGCCCCTCTCTATGAGCACTGACTACAGTAGCAGTGAAGCCACAGCTAATAATAGTACAGTGCATTAGAGATGGGAACGGAAATTAATTTACGTGCCCCTCTCTATGAGCACTGACTACAGTAGCAGTGAAGCCACAGCTAATAATAGTACAGTGCATTAGAGATGGGAACGGAAATTAATTTACGTGCCCCTCTCTATGAGCACTGACTACAGTAGCAGTGAAGCCACAGCTAATAATAGTACAGTGCATTAGAGATGGGAACGGAAATTAATTTACGTGCCCCTCTCTATGAGCACTGACTACAGTAGCAGTGAAGCCACAGCTAATAATAGTACAGTGCATTAGAGATGGGAACGGAAATTAATTTACGTGCCCCTCTCTATGAGCACTGACTACAGTAGCAGTGAAGCCACAGCTAATAATAGTACAGTGCATTAGAGATGGGAACGGAAATTAATTTACGTGCCCCTCTCTATGAGCACTGACTACAGTAGCAGTGAAGCCACAGCTAATAATAGTACAGTGCATTAGAGATGGGATCGGAAATTAATTTACGTGCCCCTCTCTATGAGCACTGACTACAGTAGCAGTGAAGCCACAGCTAATAATAGTACAGTGCATTAGAGATGGGAACGGAAATTAATTTACGTGCCCCTCTCTATGAGCACTGACTACAGTAGCAGTGAAGCCACAGCTAATAATAGTACAGTGCATTAGAGATGGGATCGGAAATTAATTTACGTGCCCCTCTCTATGAGCACTGACTACAGTAGCAGTGAAGCCACAGCTAATAATAGTACAGTGCATTAGAGATGGGAACGGAAATTAATTTACGTGCCCCTCTCCATGAGCACTGACTACAGTAGCAGTGAAGCCACAGCTAATAATAGTACAGTGCATTAGAGATGGGATCGGAAATTAATTTACGTGCCCCTCTCTATGAGCACTGACTACAGTAGCAGTGAAGCCACAGCTAATAATAGTACAGTGCATTAGAGATGGGATCGGAAATTAATTTACGTGCCCCTCTCTATGAGCACTGACTACAGTAGCAGTGAAGCCACAGCTAATAATAGTACAGTGCATTAGAGATGGGATCGGAAATTAATTTACGTGCCCCTCTCTATGAGCACTGACTACAGTAGCAGTGAAGCCACAGCTAATAATAGTACAGTGCATTAGAGATGGGATCGGAAATTAATTTACGTGCCCCTCTCTATGAGCACTGACTACAGTAGCAGTGAAGCCACAGCTAATAATAGTACAGTGCATTAGAGATGGGAACGGAAATTAATTTACGTGCCCCTCTCTATGAGCACTGACTACAGTAGCAGTGAAGCCACAGCTAATAATAGTACAGTGCATTAGAGATGGGATCGGAAATTAATTTACGTGCCCCTCTCTATGAGCACTGACTACAGTAGCAGTGAAGCCACAGCTAATAATAGTACAGTGCATTAGAGATGGGAACGGAAATTAATTTACGTGCCCCTCTCTATGAGCACTGACTACAGTAGCAGTGAAGCCACAGCTAATAATAGTACAGTGCATTAGAGATGGGATCGGAAATTAATTTACGTGCCCCTCTCTATGAGCACTGACTACAGTAGCAGTGAAGCCACAGCTAATAATAGTACAGTGCATTAGAGATGGGATCGGAAATTAATTTACGTGCCCCTCTCTATGAGCACTGACTACAGTAGCAGTGAAGCCACAGCTAATAATAGTACAGTGCATTAGAGATGGGATCGGAAATTAATTTACGTGCCCCTCTCTATGAGCACTGACTACAGTAGCAGTGAAGCCACAGCTAATAATAGTACAGTGCATTAGAGATGGGAACGGAAATTAATTTACGTGCCCCTCTCTATGAGCACTGACTACAGTAGCAGTGAAGCCACAGCTAATAATAGTACAGTGCATTAGAGATGGGATCGGAAATTAATTTACGTGCCCCTCTCTATGAGCACTGACTACAGTAGCAGTGAAGCCACAGCTAATAATAGTACAGTGCATTAGAGATGGGAACGGAAATTAATTTATGTGCCCCTCTCTATGAGCACTGACTACAGTAGCAGTGAAGCCACAGCTAATAATAGTACAGTGCATTAGAGATGGGATCGGAAATTAATTTACGTGCCCCTCTCTATGAGCACTGACTACAGTAGCAGTGAAGCCACAGCTAATAATAGTACAGTGCATTAGAGATGGGATCGGAAATTAATTTACGTGCCCCTCTCTATGAGCACTGACTACAGTAGCAGTGAAGCCACAGCTAATAATAGTACAGTGCATTAGAGATGGGATCGGAAATTAATTTACGTGCCCCTCTCTATGAGCACTGACTACAGTAGCAGTGAAGCCACAGCTAATAATAGTACAGTGCATTAGAGATGGGAACGGAAATTAATTTACGTGCCCCTCTCTATGAGCACTGACTACAGTAGCAGTGAAGCCACAGCTAATAATAGTACAGTGCATTAGAGATGGGAACGGAAATTAATTTACGTGCCCCTCTCTATGAGCACTGACTACAGTAGCAGTGAAGCCACAGCTAATAATAGTACAGTGCATTAGAGATGGGATCGGAAATTAATTTATGTGCCCCTCTCTATGAGCACTGACTACAGTAGCAGTGAAGCCACAGCTAATAATAGTACAGTGCATTAGAGATGGGAACGGAAATTAATTTACGTGCCCCTCTCTATGAGCACTGACTACAGTAGCAGTGAAGCCACAGCTAATAATAGTACAGTGCATTAGAGATGGGATCGGAAATTAATTTATGTGCCCCTCTCTAACTGTCTTTAACAACTCGCATACCTAGTTGCACGAAGACCTGGGTTAAGGCGTTGCGGGAGGCTCTGACACCACTTGGTCCGTTTTGCGGCCCGGCCTTGCGCACAGACTCCCTTTAGCTTCGCAAACGACGGTGGTACCCATTTATCTACTTGCCATCACTGGATTTTGGCGGCCTGGGTTGGGCTTTGCTAAGTCTAATTCCAGTCAGACTGGTTTCGAACCCATTACAACCGCTAGGGATGCAGTGGCCGCCGTGACACGAGGCAGCGAGCTAACCACTGAGCCAACGATGCGACAAAAAATGGGGTGAGGGTTTCACTCAGACTCGTGATTCGGGTACTTGACTTATTTCTCTTGCCACTTTGAGCTTGATCTTATTCACACAAGGACTTTTGTAGTTTTGCTTTACGTAATGGTATAAACTTATGGTAACTTAACTTCGACTATGAATGATGTTTATTATTTATTATGGCACCGGTTCCAAATAACTAGAACTCTCTTATGATCAAAGCTGCATTAGTTTAGCTTACGGTCTTAACGGATTTGCTGCAGAAAACTCGTCTGTCGTCGAATGTGATCTTCTGTCTTTAATCTTCTGTGTTTTATTTTGACTTGTATTCTTGTTCGCCTTTCTACTTCTTTTTGCTACAGACCGGCTACTGAATGCGTGAATTGATTCGGCTGCAAACAGGTTGGAGGTGCGGTCTGAAAAGGAATTTGTGCCGAGTGACCAATCACTTTCTGTCTCATACTTGTAGTAGGTGTAAAACTTCTTCTCTTGCATTTTCTGAAAGACCTACATGTTCTTGAAGCAGACTGCAGTCTCTTTAGTCTACTGCAGTTTATCTCCATCTGTTCGTTGGCGCTAAGGTTGGAACGGAACTAAGGCTATCATTCTGTATCCGGTTGTCAGATTACGTGTACGGGTAGTAATTAGTGTCCTCCGCTGCCTTGCCAATGATATCATTCGACCGAGAGTACAAACCGCCTCTGAACAGGCATTGTCGGTGTTGACGTGTGCTCTGATTTTAAGGTTGAAATGGAAGCACCGGTTGAAGTTGCGGTTGACAAAGCGTAAGTTAGGTTGCCTATTGTTTTTGTATCTCTGCGTAGTTGCATTAGTCAGCCGGCACATTTGCTGTAGTGGTTTAGGTCGCATAGCCACTGTGCGCGTGCTCGTACGCTCATCCTCTCGGCGCGGCAAGTTTCTTGCTGCAAAGAGTTGGTCGTCGTTATAAAGCTCCACCAAAAGCTGGTGACAGCTACATAGAAGGTAAAATGAGAACCGACTGGATCTGCCGTTGCACCGAAGCCATGCCGCGTTGGAGAAGAAGATCTACGATGTCAGAAGCTGTCTGAGAATCCAACTATGCCGAGAGCCCTCTGCATACGGGCACCGTCGGGAGGTGACAGCACCATGACATCAACTTACCAGGCGCTCTCTTAGTAACTGGCACCCAACAGCATGGCTAGCACGTGGCTGGGCAGTGAAAGAAGGGCAAATCTCCGAGATGACGAATTACTGGTTTTGCAAAATGGACCGCATCGGTCTGATCGTAGGTCGTAAGCCCCCAAACATTGGATCGGATCGGATCTGTCTGCACTACGTAAGGCGTTGCAGCGTCGGGAACTAGGGGAGTCCTAGGTCGAATCAGCTCTCGTTTTGGTGATGACAAAATTGGTGAGCGAAAAGCAATTTCAGCTTATCGGAGAAGGGAGTTACGGGTGTTGTGTGCGTGGACGAAAAGGGTTTGTGCGTTCAGCAGAGGGGCACGTTGGACTCGGCTTCTGCCTCTGTTTTTGCTGAAATCAGCAGTCTGGCACGGAAACTCGAGCCCCACAATCATTCGCCTCCTGTCGTTGCTCTGACATCGGACAAATCGTACGTGTTTATTGTTTCTCCCTACTAATTGTCGGTCTGATAGTTCAGCTATACTGAACTGTACTGTACTGTACAGCATAGCTCATAAGCTCTTGTCTGTCAGACAGCCGGAGATTGTGGCATTTTTTAGGAAAATTATGGTTCACTTAGTTGAAGACGGAAAAATTACTGTAGCGGTGGAGTCTTCAAACGTTGCCTAAAGGAAGGCTAAATAAATAGTTTAAATAATGATTTTGTACCATAGTTCTGTTCTGAATATCCATGTATCATGTATACATCGTCGCCAGTAAAATTATGATTCTCAATCTTGACTCTGTCTTATCTAAAGCTTTCACTGGTTCCTTTCCTTCTACTGCGTGTGCTTTGTTTGCTTCGCTATAACTTTACATTGTTCGAAATCGGTGGCAACAATCGTTGCGCTTGTGTTATCTTGGGTTGCGTACCTGTTTATATTTAATCTACGCGATTTCGATAAGTTTGCGTTGGTACCTACGTCAGCGAATTTGCGCTTAGTTCGAAATACAGTGAGGGGCGCTATCTATAGCGTCTATCGCCGGTTTTGTCTTGTTGAAACTTTTGTGTTTGGGTACCAATTTCGCTGAAATTTTAAAACACAAAATGCACAAATCTTCTGAATTGTTAAGCTGAAAAATTTAGCCATGCCTATCAGTTCAAACACTCGTTGTGTACATGTATTAAAATTGGAGCTGCTTGGTAGTAAAACAAAAATTGTCTGGCTGACTGTGCACTAAATTTAGTAAATAGTAAAATAAAAATCCACTAGTAAAATAACAGTAGCTTCGTATACATACATAGATAGTCCACTTTGTTACCTTATGAAAATTGCTGCTGTATTGAAGGCGATTTCTTCTTTTGCCATGCGTCTAAGGTACTACACAGTTGACGTGTTCACGAAACGGCCTTTCTTGGGCAATTCTGCGGCTGTAGTACTTCTAAATCAGGTGTGAAAATGCTTCTGCTCCCCCTGCTTATGCGTATTGCATTTATAATTCAGGATCTGTCAGATGAACTGTAGTTCAAAGTGGCTGCCGAGTTCAATCTGTCAGAAACAGCCTTTGTTAAGCAAAAATCTGGAAGCGGAAGGTGTGGCCGTAACTGTTCAAGGCTCTCGGGCGAACGGTTGTACGTATCGACGAGATGGGGGTGGTATACGACTTTGTTAGCAGATTTTTTGTTCCTTGGTCAGACATGGCCGAAGACCCGGCTACAGGTGCGATGATTTTATTCTAGTTTTTGTGTGCATACAGTACTTGCTGCGAACCGTTCAGGTTCGTTGCATTGCATGTTGGGACCAACGTGGAGCAAGTTGAAGAAGACGGAATTTTATTGTAAGATCGGAACAGGACAATTAGCTGATGCCGTCTCGTACATCCATGCACTTCATACTCCCAGCTGTAAAAGCCAAAACCCTGCCCATCTGACAGGACCAGTTACGTATACCACCTAGCCAACAAGGTCGGCGATGCCTTATGGTGTTGCTCGAAGTGCAGCTGATATGTTGAGAAAGCAGCTACGTACCATAAAAGTCGAGGAAAGCCTGACTGTAAATGGTTTCCCCGTGCTCGTTGACAGAAACAGCGCCTCATCTGTTGTTTTCTGCTGGGCACTGCTTTTGGTCTTGAGCAGGGATAACGCGCTGCTATGCGTTGTACTGTCTACTGTGCATAAACTCTTACAATGTAGTCAGCTTTTTATATCGTTACTGGGTGTTTGCCTATAATGATTGGTTTAGGTGCTTTCAGTCGATAAGCGTGCGTTTTTTTGTTTTGATTTCGTCGTGTACGTAGTTACGGTTACGGCTTGAGCGTGGCTGAGGACGGTACAGGGAAATTTACATAGAGCGGTATTTGTGCGGGTTGTACGGATTGGACGGCGAGGCATCGCCTGACCTGACCTCTACTGCAGTGTTGCCAGGTCTGCAGACCAAAAAACCCCTAAATCAGAGAAAAAATTCCCCCAGAAACCCCTAAAATTTTCAGAATACCCCCAAAAATCCCCCCAGATTTAAAATGCACTTTTAGAGCTGATGGAAGCTGAATTTCACATTGCAGCATAAGATATAGTGAAGAATGAATAAGATAGAAAGAATGAAATTTATTACATGCACAACTAAATTGCGATCAGACCAGGCATCAGACAGCAAGAAAACTACAGAATTATACTGAAATTTTCTGAAACTTTGTTTCAAGTTATGACACGGTTTTAGTTTACTTCACGTTGATTCTAATGTACATTTTTTATATAATGCCGCGTGTCCACTCAATATTTCTAATTTTTTTCACTGTTGGAAAAGAATTTCTAAAGTTTAGTTTTGAATGAAAGCTCCTCATAAAAGTTCTTAAAATACAGCATGTCAAACCTCGATTTTTTCGTCGACAGATGGATACGTGACACATGGACGACTAAAAACTACTTTTTACTCCTCCATGGATGACATAACATTTTTTCAAACAAATTCGTTGAACATTGATTCATCACTGGTAAAAATAACATTCGATCATTAGTCTGATGAACAAGAAAATTCTCAAAAACCCCCAAACCCCCAAAAAATCCCCTAAATTTTAGAAAATTCCCCCAAAAAAACCCCAACCCCCAAAAAATTTCCAAATCCCCCAGATTTGTACCCCCAACCCCCAGATGAAAATTTCACCCCCAAACGGTGGCAAAATACCCCCAGATTTGGGGGTAAAACCCCCAACCTGGCAACCCTGCTCTACTGGCCAGTCATTCACATTCCTGCCTCAGACTGCTGCTCAGCACTGGCCCGGTTGAGCGGTTGACATTCTGTTGTGCACGTCTGCCCACTGTCTGTTTGCTAATAGAGGTATGCCACTCGCCATCGTGTCATCATACCCTCCACTATTAATTAATGTTTTGTATTGTAGTTTTTCAGAGAGGTTTTCACTGTTTCTTTCGACTTAGTCGGTTGGTTTTGCGTTCGGACAAGTAGAATGGCGACTGCATCAGCTGCTGTTCGTGCGGTGGACGGATTCGCCCGTTTGGTGGAATGTCCGGTCTGCTTCGACATGTTGAGTGCACCTAAGTTTCTTTCCTGTGGTCACTCGGTGTGTCAGACCTGTTCAAATAAGATGACCTCTGGTATGTTACTTATCCTGCGTACGCTGGGCTGGTCCCTTTGAAATTAACGCTTTAACCAACTGTTTCTGGTACGTCTAGTGCTTAAACTTTTAAGCACTTTTTTGTGTTAGTCGTTGTGGGCTCTTCCAAAAGCACTAGCTTAATTTAGAAAGAGTTACAACTTTGTTTGCATTCGTAAAACTGCCTTTTGTGTTCGTTTATTCTTTGAGTTTTTCACCGTAACGTAATAATGCTTCTGAAAGAAACGAGAAAGGGCAACAACGACATACACGAAGCAAACATGCATTGGCAGGAAAAATCCGGTGGGGCCTGGAAAGTCGTCTCTGGGGCGCCAAAAACGTTAAAAATCCCCTATTTTGTCTAAAAAGCGAAAAATGTTCGGCTCTCCAGTCCCGCCGGCCCATGTGCGATAGCAAACTAAGCACAAAAATTGTTCTCCAAGTGTTAACTTTCTGCTGACTTATTTGTTCTGTTGTCGTTCAAATCTAAGGCAAAACACAAAAGTTGTTTAGTGATGAAAGCGAACAAAAATGTTGGAGTGGTCTAAAGGGCTGACTTTAAGGTTGTGCCTTAGTTGCGACTCTAAGACTAATACCAAATCGGCAACAACACAACAATTCTGTTTGATCTTAGTGTGCGTGTTGTAGGGCCACGCGAGATTCTATGTCCGGTGTGTCGAGTGAAGACGGACGTTCCGATCGGAGGACTGCCCACCAACAACGTACACTCTGGCCGAGTTGGTGACCCAGATAGTGGCGCAACGCAAGAGCTGCTGGTATGTATGTATTTCTCCACAGTAACACCTTGACGGCCAGTGTGTGTTTCAGTCACAAGTGTTTGTCGTGTGACAAGATGAGTTCCTCGGAGGACATCTGTCTGTGTCATACCTGCGGCAAGGTGGCCGTGTGTCTTGGTTGTGCCTTCAAGCAACACAAGGACCACAATCTGCAGCAGTTGTCCGAGCTGATCGACTCCCAGAGAAAGCAGTTCGAAACCTGGAAGCGATCTAAAGTACGCAGTCGAGTTTAGGCTAAATTTTCTTACCGATTCAACAGTTTAAAGGTACATTCAAGGTGGTTTTGACTAGGGATGGGACCGGTATTAAGATACCGTAAAGCATTTTCGATACCATATAATACCGTATAGTATGCTGCAAACGCTTTAAAACACCCAGTTATTTTTTGTGGTCGGCCTTTGCTATGTAAAACACGGCTATTTTTGATTGTGATTTGTTTTGTCTACCTACTAGTAAGTAGTACTGTCTGTTTGTTTAAAGATTTGAATCTGAGCCGACAATATATTGAATTTATTTTGAATTATGCCTATTGTAAATATTAACAGTATTTTGGTTGGACAGATTTGCTTCACTTCAAGTTGGTGAAATGCTAACCAAAAATACGTTGATTTTACTCAAAAGAAAAATTGCAGGTTTCTCAGAATTTTGCAAGTACTTGAATATCACATTTTCCAATTCTAGGAAGCCAAAAAGCTGCCATAAAGGTAGATTTTTGTGTTTTTCTAACCGATAACATTGTTTACAAAACCAAAGAACAGTACTGGCACCTTTAAAAGCGCGAAAATGACATGAATTTACTGCAAAAATCTTGCTGATTCAGTTTTAACAACTATACGGTATTATACGGTATAAAAAATACCGTATACTGTATAGCCAAAAATACCGTATGATACCGTATAATACCGGTCCCATCCCTAGTTTTGACAAACATGCACGACTATATTCCTGTTTTGTTACTTTTCAGATCGACTGCGAACTTGAGAAGATGGATAAGGTGGAAAAGAGAATTCTGGAGATGCGCGGTCAGTCGGAAAAACTGTGGCAGAAGCTCGAGAATACGCTGAAGGTTGCGAATACCAGCTCGTGGCTCAAAGTTAACGTGGAACAACTGCAGAACCAGTACAGTACTTACTTACCTTTCAGTTTGTGGAGAAAGAGCAAGACCTAATCAGTACAGTCAAAACATTCCAAGCCAAATTGGTCTCGCTCGGCATCGACCCGCCCAAATCCAAGTTCACCAAGAGCACCAGTGCCTCGTCTTCGTTAAGCAGCAGCTCTACCCAGCCTGTGGTACGCTGTTATTTGTGTATAGTGTGGGTAGAGATGGGAACGGAAATTAATTTACGTGCCCCTCTCTATGAGCACTGCTAATAGTACAGTGCATTAGAGATGGGAACGGAAATTAATTTACGTGCCCACCCCTCTCTCACTCTCGTAAGTATGGGCTATTGAAATGAGTGATAAAGCTTAACAACTCGCATACCTTGTTGCGCGAAGACCTGGGTTAAGAACCTGGTTTTGGGGGCGTTTTTATTGCAGTTCAGACCAGACAAATTTGATCTTATTCACACAAGGACTTTTGTAGTTTTGCTTTACGTAATGGTATAAACTTACGGTAACTTCGACTATGAATGATGTACGATTATTTATTCTGGCACCGGTTCCAAATAACTAGAAGTCTCTTATGATCAAAGCTTAGTTTAGTTTAGCTTACTGTCTTTTTAGACAGTGACCAGGACGAAGACAGCAGTTGAATGGATTTGCTGAAGAAAACTCGTCTGTCGTCGAATGTGATCTTCTGTCTTTAATCTTCTGTGTACACGGCCATTTTATTTTGAGCTGTATTCTTGTTCGTCTTTCTGCTTCCTTTTGCTACAGACCGGCTACTGAATGCGTGAATTGATTCGGCTAGCTGTATTCTTGTTCGTCTTTCTGCTTCCTTTTGCTACAGACCGGCTACTGAATGCGTGAATTGATTCGGCTAGCTGTATTCTTGTTCGTCTTTCTGCTTCCTTTTGCTACAGACCGGCTACTAAATGCGTGAATTGATTCGGCTAGCTGTATTCTTGTTCGTCTTTCTGCTTCCTTTTGCTACAGACCGGCTACTGAATGCGTGAATTGATTCGGCTAGCTGTATTCTTGTTCGTCTTTCTGCTTCCTTTTGCTACAGACCGGCTACTGAATGCGTGAATTGATTCGGCTAGCTGTATTCTTGTTCGTCTTTCTGCTTCCTTTTGCTACAGACCGGCTACTAAATGCGTGAATTGATTCGGCTAGCTGTATTCTTGTTCGTCTTTCTGCTTCCTTTTGCTACAGACCGGCTACTGAATGCGTGAATTGATTCGGCTAGCTGTATTCTTGTTCGTCTTTCTGCTTCCTTTTGCTACAGACCGGCTACTAAATGCGTGAATTGATTCGGCTAGCTGTATTCTTGTTCGTCTTTCTGCTTCCTTTTGCTACAGACCGGCTACTGAATGCGTGAATTGATTCGGCTAGCTGTATTCTTGTTCGTCTTTCTGCTTCCTTTTGCTACAGACCGGCTACTGAATGCGTGAATTGATTCGGCTAGCTGTATTCTTGTTCGTCTTTCTGCTTCCTTTTGCTACAGACCGGCTACTGAATGCGTGAATTGATTCGGCTAGCTGTATTCTTGTTCGTCTTTCTGCTTCCTTTTGCTACAGACCGGCTACTGAATGCGTGAATTGATTCGGCTAGCTGTATTCTTGTTCGTCTTTCTGCTTCCTTTTGCTACAGACCGGCTACTGAATGCGTGAATTGATTCGGCTAGCTGTATTCTTGTTCGTCTTTCTGCTTCCTTTTGCTACAGACCGGCTACTGAATGCGTGAATTGATTCGGCTGCAAACAGGACAGTTTGGAGGTGCGGTCTGAATGAAAAGGAATTTGCCGAGTGACCTATCACTTTCTGTCTCATACTTGTAGTAGGTGTAAAACATCTCTTGCTTTTTCTGAAAAACCTACGTGTTCTTGAAGCAGACTGCAGTGTATCTCCATCTGTTTGTTGGCGCGAAGGTTGGAACGGAGTTAGGGCTATCATACTGTATCCGGTTGTCGGATCACATGTACTGGGGTAGTAATTAGTGTCGCCCCGCTGCCTTGACAATGATATCACTCGACCAGCAGTACAAACGGCCTCTGAACAGGCGTTGTCCGTTCTTGATTTGAGAAGGGGCTTTTTCTAGGAAAATTATGGTTCACTTAGAAGACGGAAAAATTACTGTAGCGGTGGAGTCTTCAAACGTTGCCTAAAGGCGTAACGTATTCGTAGTTTATATAATGATTTTGTAACATGGTTCTGTTCTGAATATCCATGTATCATGTATACATCATTGTAGAATCTAGAAATTTGACGATTTTCACGGAGAAACTAAAGAAAATGGATCTTTCGGGCTTCCTCCTGTTTCAGTAAAGGTGCACCGTTCTTTTTAGACATTGTGCACCTGTTGCCCACTAACACTCTTTCTGCGCTGTTCGTTTACATTGTACTAACATGTTGTCTTGCTTGGGCGACAAATAAATAGACGGTCTTTCTTGGTAATGCATCGTCGCCAGTAAAATTATGATTCTCAATCTTGACTCTGTCTTATCTACAGCTTTCACTGGTTCCTTTCCTTCTACTGCCTGTGCTTTGTTTGCCACGTTATAAGTTTACATTGTTCAAAATCGGTTGCGCTTGTGTTATCTTGGGTTGCGTACGTGTTTGTATTTATTTAATCTGCGCGATTTCGATAAGTTTGCGTTGGTACCCACGTCAGCGTAGATGTATTTGCGCTTAGTTTGAAATACAGTGAGGGCCGCTATCTATAGCGTCTATCGCCGGTTTTGTCCTGTTGAAACTTTTGTGTTCGACTTCAAAATTTCGCAGAATTTAATCATACCTATCACTTCAACCACTTGTTGTGTACATGTATCCCCGGTCAAAGGAAAGATATGAAAGTGTATAACTACAGTAGTGGTTGAAGTAGAAAACTTGGCTAAAATTTTGAGAGTAAAATTTTGGTAATGTGCGCATTTTGTGTTAAAATTACAAGTTAATCAGCAAGACAAAACCCCCGGATACTGTTATTTTACTATAGTATAGTAAAACAAAAATTAGTAATACTAGTGGTATTTTACTAGTAGTAAAATAATAGTAAAAAGTAAAATTAAAAGCCAATAGTAAAATAAAAACAAAATTTAATTTCCAAAGACCGTCAATAGTAAAATGGAAATTTTACTACTGTTTTACTAGTTTTTACTGGATTCCATCAAAAATCTTGATCAACTTTGCAATAAAAAAATATGTATGGGTCCACTATTGACAGTCAAATTTCACAAAATCTTGCCATCTTCGGTGCAAAATTCCACATTACGACTAGTAGTAAAATTAATAGCAAAACAATAATTAGAAAAAATGGAGCTGCTTGGTAGTAAAATATAAATCCACTAGTAAAATAACAGCAACTTCGTATACATAAACAGCCCACTCAGTACTTTGTTACCTAATGAAAATTGCTGCTGTATTGAAGGCGAGTTGTTCTTTTGCCATGCGTCTAAGGTACTACACAGTTGACGTGTTCACGAAACGGCCTTTCTTGGGCAATCCTGCGGCTGTAGTACTTCTAAATCAGGTGTGCTAATGTTTCTGCTTCTCGTGCTTATGCGCATTGAATTTATAATTCAGGATCTGTCTGATGAACTATACTTCAAAGTCGCTGCCGAGTTCAATCTGTCAGATACGGCCTTCATTAAGCCACTGGACACAGATTCATTCGAGTCTGGTGCGGCTTGAGAGCTATTGCCTATACGTACAGTAGGTGTTTCTTGAATGACTGCATCAATTTAGCGGAGCAATTTTTAATTCGGTGGTTTACGCCAACCACAGAAGTTGCCTTGTGTGGCCACGCTACTCTCGCTAGTGCGCATGTTTTGTTCACCGGTTTAGGTGAAGTTTTTAGTTAGCGTTGGTGTCAGAATGGAACTGAACTGATTAATTTGCAGGTTGTGAAAAATCCAAAGTGCAGTTAGAGACGCGAAAAAGTGGAACGTTGTACTGCTCTAAGAACACCGACCTTTCGAACAGCGTTGTAATGAATTTTCCACAATTCAGAGACGTTGTCGAGATCGACCATTCAACGAAGTCTAAAGTCAGAAACCGTTTCAGTTTCGGTTTCAGAGCCAATTGTTCGCTTTCAGATAATTCCGAACGGCAATTTCGACCGGATTTTAAAGGTTAGTAAGTGATTGGTCATCAGATTCTGCGAAGATGCGTACAATGCATTTATGTGCAATTGTAGTACGTCGCTTGTTATTTTTGTAGGAAGTGGCTGGTGACTTGAAAGTTGCGGCAGTTCATTATTCAGCTACGGCAACAATGTTAGTTGTGGTTCTGGAACAAACCCACTCCATGTACGGTTTGCTTGCACCACCACATCTAGAGTGCCTAGGAACATGTGAAAACAGCGTTTTCAAGATTGATTAGAATTGGGATGAAATGCTAACAATCCATTAGGCTTCCCATCGATCAGTGGAGGGGTCGTTCGGGGGGGTTGGCGCCAGCGGGGGTCTTGGACGGGGTTGAGCACTAAAAAACGCTTGAAAATCGCAATTTTTAGGCTAAAAATCGTCAATTGCTAAAAATTTGGGCTGAAATACAGCTAAAAGTTCTGTTTTACAGGCGATTTTGGAAATTTTTGTGTCTGAAATTGCAAAAAATCGCAAAAATTTGCTCAAAAAGTTACTTACCAGAAAATCGGAGGGGTTGGAAAAATCGTCTCGGGAGGGATCCCCATCGGGGGCTCTGGCCTAAGTCGGGTGTTACATGTATGCCTACATTTACGTATCTACAGTTACTGTTGTTTGTGTATACACATACACATTTACCATACACAAAAATACACATTGTTTTTCCAATGTGTATACACATACACATACACAACATACACATTGAAAATTCAGATACACATTACCATACACAAACACTACTCGAAATGTGTATTTTTGTGTATGTGTATTTGATCAGCAAAAGTGGATAAAATTTCGAACAGAACAGCAGTAATAAACGGTAGATATTCTGAGAAAGCCTTCAAATGACCTAGTAGCTCGATTTCAAAGCTATCCAAGGTTTCAAGCAGCAGACATTGAGAGATTTGATTTTCCTAGCATTTCTGACTGAAAATCTACCCAAAAATTTGCATTTTCCGTACAATACACATACACAAATATACACAAAAATACACATTGTTTTATTGAATGTGTATACACAAATTACCATGCACATTTGAAGGTAAATGTGTATACACATACACATACACATACACAAACAGAAAACCCAATACCAAACAACCGTATCTACAGTACGTAGTATAGTAGCTAGTGGAACACTGCTCTCCAGTCATTGTTGAACTTGCGGAAAGTTGATTGATTGTACGATCCATACGTGGGGAGGGACGTCGGGGTTTACCTCTCCACTCGCTGGCCACTGCCGTCCAACAATCCTTCCGACATTTTTTGCCATTTTTTAGGAGAATTGGCAATTTTGCCACAATTTCGACTTATTTTAGAAAATCGTCCTGGGGCCCTCTCTGTGGTCAAGTCACACCCCTCCAGATTTTTCCGCCCCTTATAAGGGTCGATCGTACGCATAAGAGTGCCATGGTGCCACTATTCGAAGTTTCAGTCTGTACAGTATGTATACATAGTAGTTGGCATACATGTACTGTAACTAGGGGGTCTGCCCCCACCCGACTTAGGCCAGACCCCCCGGATGGGGACCTTGAGACCGAGACGATTTTTCGGACCTTGAGCAAATTTCGCACACAAAAATTGCCAAAATCGCCTGTAAAACAGCACTTTTTAGCTGTATTTCAGCCCAAATTAGCGATTTTTTACGATTTTTAGCCGAAAAATTGAGATTTTTTCAATTCTGAGCGTTTTTTGGTGCCCAATCCCCTTAAATTTGGGCTCAGACCCCCACCCCCTCCTCCCCTTCGTCGGATGACTTGTTACCTGTATGCTAGTTGCGCATGTCTGTTTCAGAGGTCAGTTGCAGTCTCTGTCTCCCAGCAAAGATGCGTTGCTAGCGCTACATGATGGCAAAAATCTGGAAGGTGTAGCTGTAACTGTTCAAGGCTCTCGGTCGAACGGTTGTGTCGACGAGATGGGAGTGGTATACGACTTCGTTAGCAGATTTTTTGTTCCTTGGTCAGGCGTGGCCGAAGACCCGGCTACAGGTGCGATGATTTGATTTTACCATTTTAGTATTGTGTGCAAACTTGCTGCGAACCGTTTCAGGTTCGTTGCATTGTATGTTGGGACCAATGTGGAGCAAATACTTGAACAAGACGGAATTTTATTGTAAGATCGTTTTCTGCTAGTTTGAAAGGTTAGCTTAAAACAGACTTTATCGTTCAGCGTTTCAAGCCTATCCTGGAAGGGGGGCAGAATTTCGGTTGAAACTGCAGGACAGTGGACGTATCGATATAATTGGAGACGCCGTGACGGTTACAGAAGGTTACTTAACATGTTAATACGATATACATATTGTAGTACTGAAGAGAGTTTTACTGGGTTTAAACCCAACAAACAGTAAATCTTAAAAGAGGCAGTCAGTCGCTTAAATCTTTCGTGTTTTACTATAGTATGTATATTTCAAAATGGAGCGAATTCTGTGTTTCTTGCGAATAACTCCTTGTGGCTGCGTCGGAGCGTTTTTTGCCTCATAAGCAATGTTGTAGAGCGACTCTAGCTTTGTACTATGGTGTATCCTGATCTGCGCAAAGCTTCCTTGTAACGCTAATTTGCGCAATGAAAAAATCTGGTATTTTTTCTGTAGCTGGGCTGAATGCGATAATTTCAGTGAATCGGAATCTACAGACCGTGGATATTCTGAAAATGTACTTCCGATCCGATCCGATGTGCGGGGGGGGCTTTTACAGCCCTACGCTCAGACCTTGCGATCCATTGCGCAACCCCCGTGTTTCGTCATCTCGGACGTTTCCCTTCTATCACTGCCAAGCCACTCTAGCCATGCTGTTGGGCGCCAGGTTACTAAGAGAGCGCCTGGCGCATTGACGTCATAGTGCTGACAGCGTCCACTGCCCGGCCGAAGAGGACTAAACCGGTCCCTGTGTCGTCTCAGCCAGCACTTGACGTCATTGCTCTTTCTCCAAGTTGGCATGCTGTAGGAGCGGCTTCGGTGCTATGGCAGATCCAGTTGGTTCCCATTTTACCTACTCGCTGTAACCAGCTTTCGGTGGCCTGGGTGGAGCGTTGTGCCGACGACCAACTCTTTGCAGCAAGAAACTTGCCACGCCGAGAGGATGAACCACTACAACCACTAGGGATGCAGCGGCCGCCGTGACTCAGAGGCAGCGAGCTACCCACTGAGCCACTGACGCGGCTGAAAATGTACTTATATTTTCCGTAGGTCCAGCGGTTCTAAAGTTAAAGACCCCTAAATTTGACCAAAAATGCGAAAAATGGCCAATTTTGGCGATTTTCGCTTTTCTGGGGGCAGGATTGAAATAACTTGGGACCATCTCAACCGATTTGGCTGAAATTCACATATATGTGTAAAGTTTAGTTTTACATCGATTGAGGCACATAAGAACCCTGAACAATTGACCCTGGTACAGTAATCCCGGTTTTTCCAAGATTTGGTCATTTGTTTTTTCTCTGGTTGTATGTAGTAGTTTTAGCCCTCCACTCTGGTTAAAATGTACTTTTAAGTGTTTTGAATCAATCTCAGGCCTTTCTGAAGCCATTTGGATACTGTAGTATGTGGTCCTTGCACGGAAATAACTTTTCATAAATTTACGTTGTTCCTGCGGCAAAGAAATTCCGGATAGAGTAGGCACTAAGGGTTTTCATGGTCAGGGAATCCATTGCTGACATAACTGATTTCACTGGAATACTGTATTTTGAGGTCCCAGCACGAAAATTGTTATTTGCGTTTATGCATGCATGGTGCAAGGAAACGCTCTATAGAGTAGGTAATAATGGTTTTCAGGGGTGGGGAATCTATTTCTGACATAACCATCAACGCTGGGTTACTGTATTTTGAGGTTCCGACGAGAAAATTGTTATTTTTTGCGATTTAGTTGTTCCAGTTGCAGGGGAAAGCTGGAAAAAGTAGGTAATCAAACTTATACGTTTGTACATTCGTTCCAGGACCACAATATACAGTAATTCAGTAACATTCGCTATGTCCTGAATGAATTCGTTGATGCTGAAAACCCTTAGTGCATGTCTGTCGCTTTCATGGTTTTTAGCTTTTAGTTTCAACAGCGCGCATAGCCTAGCTATTGTTTTCAGACATATGTGTACAGGCTGTACTATACAGGCTAAGCCAGGTTTCGCTGCCGAATTGCGAAGCAAGCGGCGTGCATTTCACTTATGATTTAAGAGCCGGTCTCTGACAGCATCGACCCTGTCTCCCATGCCCTATTGAGAGTTGAAATTTTGACTTTCACCGATTCCGCCCAAATTTGGTGTGGTAGTAGCATCTGATGAGTTATACTGGACCTGCAAAGATTAGTTCGATTCAACGCTCCAGAGTGGAATAATGCGCTCCGGAAATTTTCGTTCCTTAACTATGGGACGAAAAATTTGGAGCTTATTTTCTCGGGAATTAGTGCGAGTTGCGAATTAATATTTGGGGCTTTTATTAGTTGCTTAAATGTCTCTCAAACGCACTACTTAGATTTACAAATTTTGAAAAAAAATTTTTTCGACTCTCTTTGACCCCATAAAACCCCCCAAAATACCCCCCCCAGACTGCGCTTTTTTATTTCAGAACTTTGTAGCGCTATTATTTCTGCATTTATTGGTGTAGCCAAATTTGGCATTTGGGCTGCGGAACAACGTCATTTTTGGCCTCAAAGCAATTTTATCCAGTCAGAAAACTGCACAGGTTGACCCAAAAAATACAGGAATTTACTTCCAGCCTTTGATTGAGAAGTCGGATCTTTTAGGGTTCGGTCTCATTTGAAAGAGCGCGCCCTGGCCGATCGAACAGTTGGTCGCCAGCCAAAAACAAACCACACAGTCCGGTACTGAAAGAGTCTATAGTGAGCACGTTCAGCACATTGCGCTTTTCTTCTCTTTTTGAGTTTTTAAGAGCCAGTTCACGAGAGAATCGACCACGTATGTATGTATGTATGTATGTATGTATGTATGTATGTATGTATGTATGTATGTATGTATGTATGTATGTATGTATGTATGTATGTATGTATGTATGTATGTATGTATGTATGTATTGAAGAGGTTTATCAACTAGTTGACACTCACACACAACACAACACACACAAACACACGCGCACACAAACGCAGCCACTCGATAACTTGACGATACAAAACACTCTCACAAACACAATCGCTTCATCACTCCCCCTCACAGACGTCGGCCGGCAAACGATTACTGCTATCTCCTCTTCCTTCTCCTCCCATTCTGCATCTCTCACCAACTTGTCCTGATCTACCACCTTGTTCACGCCATTTCCTTCTCACCACTCTCCTTCCTTTCTCTACTTTTGCTTTCACCAACGACAACAACGGACTTCCAAACATGCTCAAACGGATCCACCTCATCTGTCTTCTTCTCATTCTCCTCCTGTTCATCGTCCTCTTTAACCTCTTTCTCTTCTTCATCTTACTGCTCTCCACTCTCTTTCGCCTCATCACTCTCATTCTCACCTTCTTTCTCTTCCTCACCATCCTTCCTCTTTTAAACATCCTTTTACTTCTCAAAATCTTCCTCCACATCACTTTCTGTATGTATGTATGTATGTATGTATGTATGTATGTATGTATGTATGTATGTATGTATGTATTACGCAATTTTTGTTTAGACCATTCATTAGAAACTGCAAGGTCACAGACCAACACAGACAAAAGAGCAAACCCAAGAAGGTCTATAAGGTCTAAAAGATCAGTCAAGCAGATCATCCATCTCTGTTGCACCACAGTTCATCCTCAACGGTTTTGAAGTTCGTGTTCGGAGTTATGCTTCATTCATTGTGCGCGACCTTCATCAAACTTTTCATAACCAGGACATTTGGTTCCAGTTGAACCTAATGTTTGGTGCAGACTCACACAGAGCCCAGTACACTAGTCTAGACTATTGATTGCTTCTACAGTATCGATTTCTTTCTCATTCTGTCTATGAGCAGGGGAGGCTAGGCCAAACGGCCCTGTACAAAAGCGGCAGCAAACTGAAAGTAATTGCAACCCACTATTTGTTCAATGAATTGCTAGTCCATCATGGTTTAGTTGGCCATTGTGTTTTAATCCATGAGGATGAAGATGAACTTTATGTTGAACAGCCCCAAGATACTGATGACTACATTTTTGTACAGCGCGATGAATACATAAACGATGAGAACTTCAAAACCGTTGAGGATGAACTGTGGTGCAACAGAGACGGATGATCTGCTTGACTGATCTTTTAGACCTTATAGACCTTCTTGGGTTTGCTCTTTTGTCTGTGTTGGTCTGTGACCTTGCAGTTTCAATGAATGGTCTAAACAAAAATTGCGTAATACATACATACATACATACATGCTGAAAGGGAAGTGGAGGTCTTTACTAGTAGATCTGGTATAACAACACAACACACACTCAAACGCACACACTCACACAACCACTCGATAACACAAACACTCTAAATCACGCATTCCTTCATCACTCCCCTTTCAACGAGTGTCCACTGGCCACCGCTGTGCCTGACAATCGGAAAGACGAACTATGGGAGCTGCACCGCCTCTGTTGACTCGGCATCTTCAGTAGCAAGCTGCCCTGCACTGACACCACATTGATCCGATCTCTTGCGCGCCACGCTGCGGCCTTTCTGCGCCTTTACCTTGATCTGACGACTTGTCAACGGTGAAACAGACTTGCCACTCCTGGACAGCGAACTCAAGCGAATTGCCATTCTTCTCCACCTCTGTCCTCTTCTTCTCATTGCCTTTCTTCTTCCTCTCACTTTCATCTTTCTCTTTCTTGCTCTTTTCATCCTCTTGCTCCTCATCATCACTTTTCTTCCCATCACTTTACTGCAAATCATCCTTTTTCTTCTCAGCCTCTTACTTCTCAATACTCTCTTACTTCTCAGCACTTTCTTTCTCTTCACTTTCCTTTTCCTCATCATCTTTTCTCCTTCTACCCAAAACATCTTTCTTCTTCCTTTCTCATCCTCCTTTTCTTCTTCTTTCTCTTCTTCTTCTTCTTTCTTCCTTCTACTCCGTACTTCTATCTTCTCTTCCAATTTCTTCTCTTCTTTCTTCTTCCTCCTTCGTCCCTTCTTCTTCCTTCTTTTCACATCTTGGACATCCTGAAGAAAAGCCGAATCCTTAGTGTCGGCAGAGGCCACATCATCGGGATCGTCCGCGTGTGCCCCAAGAAGCGCGCTATGAGATGGTTCCTTTTCTAGGCCATCAACTTCGTGAAGAAAAGGGCTCTGAGCCATTGAAGAAAAGCCTGACGCTCCATCAACTAAGTGCACGTCATCCTCGACTTCTTTCGCCGCCTCTTTCCACTCCTCTGTCTTCCCCACGGCTTGTTTCACTACCACTCGAGCATCGACCATTAACCCAGTGAAGAGAGTGTTTAATGAGCCGACTTGAACACCCGACGTGCCAGAACACGAAGCAAACAAAGCCGCTTCCTCTTTCATACGATCTGCGAGGGGTCGAGACAGGTACTGAGCGATCAGACGATCGGTGCGCTGACGTTCGAGCTGCAGTCGTTGCTGTGCGATCTCCCAACGCTGCTGTTGTGTCGTTCGATGTTCGATCCACCATTGCTGTTGCTGCTCGATGTCACGCTGTAGTTGCTCTTGCAGAAGTCGGACGTGATCGCGAAAGGTAGCTGACGTCATGCGAGCATCAGATGGGGCACGGCTGTGCCTGACGATCACGAGCAGTGGTAGCTTGGGGTTGGAAACAGGGGGAACTTGATGGTAGAACTTGAACTCGTACCGGAACTGAATGAAGGGGGCTCCCGGGTCTGTTCGGCACCAATGAAAGGGAAGTGGAGGTCTTTACTAGTAGATCTGGTATAACAACACAACACACACTCAAACGCACACACTCACACAACCACTCGATAACTCGATAATACAAACACTCTAAATCACGCATTCCTTCAATACATACATACATACATACATACATAAATACATACATACATACATACATACATACATACATACATACATACATACATACATACATACATACATACATACATACGTGGTCGATTCTCTCGCGAACTGGCTCTTAAAAACTCAAAAAGAGAAGAAAAGCGCAATGTGCTGAATGTGCTCACTATAGACTCTTTCAGTACCGGACTGTGTGGTTTGTTTTTGGCTGGCGACCAACTGTTCGATCGGCCAGGGCGCGCTCTTTCAAATGAGACCGAACCCTAAAAGATCCGACTTCTCAATCAAAGGCTGGAAGTAAATTCCTGTATTTTTTGGGTCAACCTGTGCAGTTTTCTGACTGGATAAAATTGCTTTGAGGCCAAAAATGACGTTGTTCCGCAGCCCAAATGCCAAATTTGGCTACACCAATAAATTCTGAAATAAAAAAGCGCAGTCTGGGGGGGTATTTTGGGGGGTTTTATGGGGTCAAAGAGAGTCGAAAACTATTTTTTTTCAAAATTTGTAAATCTAAGTAGTGCGTTTGAGAGACATTCAAGCAACTAATAAAATCCCCAAATATTAATTCGCAACTCGCACTAATTCCCGAGAAAATAAGCTCCAAATTTTTCGTCCCATAGTTAAGGAGCGAAAATTTCCGGAGACCATTATTCAACTCTGGAGCGTTGAATCGAACTAATCTTTGCAGGTCCAGTATAACTCATCAGATGCTACTACCACACCAAATTTGGGCGGAATCGGTGAAAGTCAAAGTTTCAACTCTCAATACCAAGGGTCGATCGGCCCAGAGTAGAGATGTGCACGGGCACCTTTTTTCCGGCCCGGCCCGGCCCGGCGGGCCGATCAGGTGAGGCATGCCCGGCCCGCCATGCCCGGCGGGCATCAAAATCGGGCCCGGCCCGGCCCGGGGGGCCTGAAAATGGTGCCCGGCCCGGCCCGGCCCGCCCAAAATCCGGCCCGGCCCTGTCCGGCCCGTTAATTTTACTTTGTCTTACTAAATTTTTGAAAATTTGGCATGAATTTTCAGATTAAAAGCTAAATTTCATGTTAAGCTTTGGAAATTGGCATTTTAAAACAGCGAATTTCTAATTTATGCTTTCTTTTAATTAGAGTGCAAACTGGTATTGGGTTGTTTTCCAGGAATTGGATATTGGGGTTTTTGTCATTGATAATGATACACAGTGTACATTACATATCCAGGGCAGTGGTTGACACCCTTTTTAAAGCCAGACGCACAAGCTAAACCCTAAAAATCAAAGTGTGCACTTGAATCTAAGCCTGAGCTCCAAATTGAGGCTTAAAATTAAGTTGGTTGGCAGGTGGGGTAAAGGCTTGTGTATGAACGGCACCAAGGCTGCAATTACTGTTAAAATAATTCTGCATATGGTAGAACGGAGCGTATTTTGAATTCATTTGGGGCAATGCTAAGCTAATCAAGGTGTTCTTTTTTGTATTCTGCTGTTCTTTATATATGCCCGACGGGCATCAAAATCGGGCCCGGCCCGGCCCGGGGGGCCTGAAAATGGTGCCCGGCCCGGCCCGGCCCGTCCAAAATCGTTGACGGGCATGCCCGGCCCGGCCCACGGGCCGGGCCGGGCACGGGCCGGGCCGGGCATGCCCGGCCCGTGCACATCTCTAGCCCAGAGACCGGCTCTTAAATTTCAAATATGATCTTCTTGTCCTGTCGACCAATCTATTTATAAAATCAGCCTGTCGGCTTGGTGTTATGCAGGCAGATAATATTTACGTGCTCGTTATCCGAGTGAATCAGCAGAAACTGCTCCCAGACGCACATTGACAATTCCAAGCTAATATCCTTTCCTTCAGGCTCTCTAGTCTCAGCTCTCTTATAAACAGCAGAACAGTAGCTATGCAAGTAGATTCAAGCGCTATACCTATGTAATTGATAGCTTGTAGTCTATGTCTGATCCAGTTCGTACACATCCACAATGTCCAACTCGTCAGAGGAAGAGTCGAAATGGTCGGGCGATCTGGTGCAGTACCTCAACTACAGCGTAACAGTGTGCATCGCAGTGGTGACAATCGTCGGAAACCTGTTCATCATCCTTGTCAACACTCTACCCAGACATTTGCGCTTTAAAGACAGCTTCATCCTCAGCGGTCTGGCCTTAGCCGATGGTCTCACAGGTCTCGCTCGGTTTCTGTTGTACCTGGATCGCATTTCAGTTCTATTTCAAAAGGTGCACACTGTGCGGTTGAGTGCATGGGGTTGTGCCGGCTTCACTAGTGTTCTGATGGTATTTTCAGCCGATGCGCAAGGCTGGATGATGGTGGCTCTGAATGCTGATAGGGTGTTGGCTGTAGCAAAGCCGATCACCTATATCTCGCTGACCCAGAAATACCGTGCAGGGTTGCTTGTTTTAGTCTTTGGCTACAGCATAACTCTGACTATGTTTGGTGTGTACTTGTCCTATTTTCACACCATGCGTGATAAGGTCTTTTCACCTATTTGCCTGGCAAATTGGATGTTTCCACAGTGGTTCGATGTCTATTTGACTAGCTGTAGTGCTATCACGGGCTATATCAGTGTGATACTGTACCTGATAGCGGTGGTACTGTACCAAAAGAAAAGTCTGGATCGCATCAACCAAATGGCCAGTCGTAGCAAGAAACAACGTCTTGAGCGGCAACAAAAGTTGACCAAAATATTCGGTTTTGTCACTGTCTGCACTGTGTTATTTCACTGCATTCCGTACTCAATGATCGTTGTCTTGAACGTGTTCGGTTTGGGCATGGAGCTGTTTCAAAAACTGGCCACCTATCTGTACATGCTGACCTCTGTGAATAGCATGTGCAACGTTTTCATTTACATGTGGCGTATGTCGGAAATGCGACAGGCCGCCATGGCTATTCTCTGCTGCAGAATCGGTTCCCTGAATCGTGTTGGTGCTACCCTGACACACCAGTCCAGCAAAGCTAATAGACAGAGACAATCAAATGTGTGAAGAGAGTATATATCCAGTCCCTACCTACATGAAAGAACAGTGGACAAGAAGACTACAGCATTTTCAATTCTGTTTGTCTTTACCTGCTCATACAATACAATTGTGAATATTTTGTCATCTCTTTGGTATTATATTTGGTGATGTGTTACTCTACTGTTGCATGTATGCATCCGGTGATCTATGCTCATCCGCCGACTTAGGCCAACCCCCTGGTCGTGGACCTCTAAAAAATTTTTCGCCCCCCTCCAATTTTCTGACAAGTAATTTTACAACAACTCTTTTACAAGTTCAGACAATAAAATGCCAAAATCGCCGGTAAAATTGCACTTTTAGCTGTGTTTGAGTCCAAATTAGCGATTCCTCACGATTTTAACCAAAAATTGCGATTTTTGAGCGTTTTTTCGTACCCAACCCCCTCCCCTAGCATTTGGGCTCAGACCCCTGGCCGTTGCCACACCATCCAACCCCTCCCCTATCTATCGGTGGATGACCTGTTACATGTACAGTACATGTGCGTATGCTTACGTGATAAGTAGTTGTCATATCCTGCGGTCATCGGTGAAACCTAGCACGAGACGTATTCAGAGGAAACTGATGATTTGCTCCCAGCTATTATGACGCGTTTCCTGTTTTTGCTCTATGTCTGCTTTGAAATTGAATGTAAGAAAGAGTGTCCTGTTTAAGCTTGTTGTAGTTTGTGTGATAACAACACCGCTATTTGACAACTCACAATTATTTTCGATCTGAAGTACCAAAGTCTATCGTTTTATATAGGATCAAAATGTTGAACTAATCAACATGCAGAATAAACCACACAAATTCAGCAACGAAAATTGCTAATATTGCCTGTAAAACTGAGTAAACCACCTATGATTTGGTACATTGCAGTGCAGTCAGAACCTATCTACAATCTACATCTTGCTCATTTATTTCTCAGGAATAGCTGGTTTGAGCAATCTGTGGATATCACCATTAGATTTATTTCGTTCTCTTCTACCAAATGCATTGGTTTAGTGGAAATTGAACAACCGGTATAGACAAAAAACCAAAACTACATATTTGGCATTTTTGACCATTTTTATAAAAATCACCTTTATCCAATCAGTCATATATTTTGAACTAATGATCCGATTAAGTTCAAATTCAAACTAGTTCTATTAAACCGACTGAGTAAACAATACAAAGTAAAATATAAAAGAAATGTAAAATAATCATTGACTTTTTGCGTTCTGCATGAAATTGACATAAGAGTCGGAACTTACTGTATCACGCATAAGTCATGCTCAAAATGGTGCACCTCAGAAGGAGACAGACACCTACTGTATATGCAGATGTGAAAACAGTAGCAAATGGTCTGTTTAAACTATCTGAGGCATGAAAACGTCATTGTGCAATTGGTGTTATGCATATAACCTGAACAAACTAATCATAATGCATTTATTTTGAGAAAAAGTAAAATAGATTATCGATTTTTGAGCATTCAGACGGCCAAGCTGGTCCGTCTACCCCATCCAACCCCTAGATATCTTTATACCATTGAAAAGAGGACAAAATGGCGCATCTTTTAAGCCATTCAAATTTCAGAGTCCGAAAAAATGGAATTTTCGATTTTAAACAAAAAAATGGATGTCACCATGAGATTCAGCGTGTATTTTTACATATGTTTCATTATCTAAATTTTAAGTTTAGCAATATAGAGTTTTGTCATACATACTCTGGAAGGTACAGGGTTCTACATCAGACGAAGAAAGAGAACTAGGGCAAAACGGGCTTCAAATTCGTTCTTTTCTATCAAAACTACGTAGTACATGTAAATTTTCAACAGTCTCATTTAATTCTTTGCTTCCTCATGGCCCGCAAAATGGCCATTTTGGCCCGCTTTCTCGTGCAGTGACAACTAGGCGGTGCATCATTCAGCCACAGCAAGAAAGCTGGTGGTGGTATTGGACTGAAGTCACACATTGTACGGTTTATACAATCGTATCTTTAGTGTCTTTAGCTTGCTAAATTTGTACCACTACGTGGGGAGCAAATTATGGCTTAAAAGCAACCGTGATTTATAAGTTAGAGTTGTTATGCTTTACAAACACGTATGTACAGGGGCCCGCCAAAAACAACCCAGCAGATTTTTTGTTGTATACCAACCTGAAATTTCAACCAATTTGAATGAATCTTTTTTGAATGAAAGATAAATAAATTTTGACAGATTGGTGCAATTTTCAGTCAGATACTCTGCTTGGTTCCTGAGATATTTTCCCTCAAAGTAAAATCAGAGATTATGATAATGAACAGCAGCGATTTTTATTATTCTATAGCATTTCATAATAAAACAGATTCCTACAGCTATGGTTAACGTGACAAGGCTTTACTGGTGACTCGGTCACTTCACCAGTAAAGTCTCTAACCCCCAGCAGTAGGAATCTGCTTTATTAAGAAGTGAAACGGAATCGCCTCTTGTTCATTGCCAAGTCTGTTTTGACTTTGAACGTAAGTATCTCAGGAACTAAGCAGAGTATCTTTGATAATATTTTCATCATTTTTTAAACAATTTGTCTATCTTGCATTTAAAAAAAGGATTCATTCGAATCGGTTGAGATTTTTCTGTGCTACAGCAAAAAGTCTGCTGGGTTGTTTTAATCACTGTTTGTTCGTTTACCAAAGTCAGTGTTTAAAATTTGATGGCAAATATCTCAGGAACCAAGCAGAGTATCTTAATGAAAATTGCACCAATCTGTCAATGATTTAAAAAATCGATTCATTCAAATCGGTTGAGATTTGGGGTTGCCACAGTAAACAGTCTGCTGGGTTGGTTTTTTGGCGGACCCTGTACATTCGTGCAGTAGTAGACTCAGTGACAATTACCCAAGGTTACCTAACATGTTAGTTCTGCAGTCTGTGCAGGTTTCTTTGCCAGGTATTTAAACTGTGACACACCCTCTAGAAAAGAGTGAGAGCCAACACAGTTGGTCGAGTGGTTAGGCCACCGACTGCTGTGTGCGTGTGTAGCGAGGCGACTGCACACGTTCACCCCCTCGGCGCGGCCCGTGTTAGTCGCAAAGAGGAGTCGATGGCACGTAGGCTGACATGTCGCGCGTGTGCCAGCTGAACTTCTAAACGCGCTGACTCACTCCTCTGACCTGGTGTTTGTCTGAGGCCGGCCGTCTTATCCGTGCCAATGAGGAATTGGGCGCGCCTCTTGGCCCATCTACACAGCCGTCCCCTGGGGCGTATGTCCTGGTGTCCCTGGTTTGTTATCGTTGCATGCTGATTGCTGCATCTGGGGCATGGGGCGTGTTGACTGTTCAGCCCCCGTGCCGGGTAGTCTTACGTGGTTATTTACTAACAATACTAAACTTTAAAAAAAAAGAAAAGAAAAGAGTGAGGGTATAGTTTGGGGGCCGGGTATTAGTGCAGCGTACTGTTGTTTAATATAAAAAATTCCGTTTGCGTATGCGTATGCGTATGCGTATGGCGTATGCGTATACGCATTCTGTTAAAAAATGCGTATGCGTATACGCATTCAAAAATAAATGCGTATTTTTGCGTATTGCGTATGCGTATTGCGTATTGCATCGTAGTCGAATTTTATGCCTGAAAGTACTGTTTTCCAATGTTAAAATTAAGTATATATATATATATATATTCAATTTTTTAGAAAAGACAGAAAATCACTGAATATATGGGTTATTAGCCAGTTTTTCGTACTTAATAAAAAATAGCTTTGTTTTTTACAAGTAACATTATCAAAACACACATGAAACTGCTATTTTCAAGGCTCCCAACCCCTAAAAAGTATAGTAAATACGCATTCGCAAAAATACTCAAATGCGATCAAAAATGCGTATGCGTATTGCGTAGCCAGATGTAAATGCATATGCGTATGCGTATGCGTATACGCATTCTGATAAAAATGCGTAGTTTTGCGTATTGCGTATGCATATTCCGTATACGCAAACAACAGTAGTTCAGCGTTGTGTTTCCCGTATTATTGGCAGCTGCAAACACACTGAAGTGGGGTCTCCAAGGTTGGATTTTTCCGAGTGTCTCGGAAGGTTTGTCGGAATAAAGCTTTCTTGTTCTGCACTTTCTAGGCATACTTACATCTGTTTAAAGTAGACTGCAGGCTTTTTAGTGGTGTACCGTAGTGTACCAAGATGTGGTCGTTATTACCTGTCAAATTAGTGTTTAGAGAAAACGTCGCGCAGATTAGGGTCTACCCTGGCCGGAGCTTGAGTTCCTCTACAACTTTGGTCCTAGGCCTAAGTCGCTCAAACGCCGCCATAAAATGTTAAAATTCCCAACAAAACAATAGATTGCTTATTTCTAGCAGACTTCTGAAGTTCTCTATGTGGTTTGGTATCTTTGCGTTTAACCGAATTTTACACTTACTATTTAAAGAAAGGCTTTCCACTACGTATGTATAGAGCGTGCAGGTGCTGCTGTTTTGGGAGGCTTGTAGATAAGAAGCCCGGTCTATGTGCATAGGTACAACGGTGGAATTGTGTGCGGAAAATAATGTCAGACAAAACTCATCGCTTTTCTGTTTTCCGTTTTCACAGTATTGCAGCTTCTTTGACCCATAGCCGAAAGGTTGTGTTTGAATAGTCTAATTGAGGTTTTTGGTAAACAACCAAAATATTCACAAAATTGTCAGATATTGAAGTTCTGCTTTCAGATGAAAGAGTTTTGTATATAACTCCCACTATAAATAAAGAATCGCTTTACCTACTGTTGGTTCCTTTCTTTCATAATTTAAGTATAATTCATCATTTAAGTTTGAGGGTTTCAGTAGTACTTACCAACTGAACCCCCAGCGACTATTTATTTGTCTTACCATGCGTCTCAGATATTTCACAGTTGATGCGTTTACTAAAAAGCCTTTCGCAGGCAATCCTGCTGCCGTTGTACTTTTGGACCAGGTACGTCATATATTTTTTTAGCGATTTTTGTGAATTTCTGTACATGTTGGGCTGAGAGAGAGATTGACTGAGAAAGCACACAACAAAGTAAATGGGTGCAAAACAGATTACTAATAGAGGACCGGGTATAAACAATGTATGTAACAGGGCTCTTCGCCGATACGGTTTTTCCGACCCCCTCCGATTTTTTGGCAACTGTTTCAGCAAATTTTTACAATTGAGAATTTCAGAGACTAGAATTGCTAATATCGCCTCTAAAGCAGCACCTTTTAGTTGCATTTGAGCCCAAATTAGCGGTTTTCGACCACTTTTTCTCAAAAAAATTACAGTTTTTTGCGATATTTGAGCATTTTTAGTACCCAAGCGCCTTCTGTAGAACTTGGGCTCAGACACCCCCGCCCAGATCCCAAACCCCTCCCCATCAGCGGATAACATACATGCCAGTACATATGTATATACTAATTTTTCTAGTTTGTACTGCAAATCATTCTAACGATATGTGTGACTAGATAGACCATAGTGTGCCTTAAATGATGTGTCTTTCTCATGTTTCCATTGTTCTTATTCGTTTAGGAGCTTAGAGATGAACTGTGCCTGAAGATAGCTGCCGAATTCAACTTGTCCGAAACTGCCTTCCTCCAACCGCTCACTCAAAATTCCACTATTCAGACTGGTGTCTTGGTTTTGCAAACTGGATCTGCTTTTACTATGAATTTCAGAGGATGCGTTTTCGCTTCGATGGTTTACACCAACGCATGAAATTCCGCTCTGTGGTCATGCCACTTTAGCAAGCGCCCATGTTCTCTTCGACTGTTTAGGTGAGGTTAAAGCGAACTGGATTGAAAACAGACTGGTTGTGTAGGTTCTAAAAGACCAACGATTCAGTTCAACACACGAATGAGCGGGGCGTTGTACTGCACACGATCTGGTGATTCCAACAGTGTGATTATGAATTTCCCGCAATACACCGATGTAATGGAAGTCCACAGTTCAGACAAGTCTGAGGTTTTAGCTGACTTTTCTGTCTCCTGCCAATTTAATCAAATATGAACAATTATTGCCTGTTTCAGATAGAGCCGGCGGGCAATTTCGATCAACTATTAAAGGTTGCACTGCATGACAGATGTTGATTGGTGTAAGGCAACACAGATTTATAGGAAGTGGTTGGTGATATGAAGGTTAAGGCAGTGCATCATTCAGCCACAGCAAGAATGCTAGTGGTGGTATTGGACTCAAGTCACACATTGTATGTACGTTTCATACAATTACTGTTGGTTCACCACCGATACCGAAAATTGGGGGTTTTTGAATACTTACCGATCATACATGTACTAGGGGTTTGGGGGGTTACCACCTGCTGCAAAGGCCAACCCCCCTCACCCCCCCCTGAGACAGGCTAAGGACCCTCAACCCAAAAATAAAAGTACCAGTAGTGGCTCCACTACTAAGAGACTGGATCCAGTGGCGTATCCAGGGGGTGTAGGGTGTGTACACCCCCCTTTGCGATGGAGGTAGGAAGAAAAAGTCTGTCAAAAATATAAGAAACTAATGAATTATGTACTAAAACTGTCTATTTTGTGCTCAGAATGCCTTCTAAAAGCGTTTTTGAAGGCCAAATTTTAAAATTTTCTCGCCCTGGTCGGGCAGAAACCCAACCAGGCCATTATAAACTACTAAAACTTGTAATTTCTGTTAATTTTATGCTCGGAATGCGTTTTAAACGCGTTTTTGAAGGCTAATTTTCCTAAATTTTCTTACCCTGGTTGGGCAGCGGCCCAACCAGGCACTTTCAAAATTTTACACCCCCCTTTCCAAAATCCTGGATACGCCACTGACTGGATCAGAAATCACTAATTTTAGCCTAAAATTCGCTTGCAAAGCTGTTGGAAACCGAATTTGGCGTTTCCACTGCTGATATTCAAGAGAAATCGGGGTTTTGAAAGCCCTATTTGTCATTTTTTGCGTGTTGTTAGCTTGAAAACGCTAATTGGGCTGTTAATTCAATATCTCCTTAGGACAGACCGTCTAAAGTCGGATTTTCTAACCGTGGCTAACCTGCAGCAAATTTGCGACGGATAGAAACACGACTTTCGGTTGGCGTCAAATTTGTCCGACGGTAAGCTTTCGGAGCCTCTGACGGGGCGGAGCCTCGATCGATTGACTAAATCGGTTCCTTACTTCGAGATTTCCGACTTTAGACGGGACATGTTTGTTACTTCTCCTAACCGCTTCCTAACCGTGCATTTGGCAAACCGTGCTTTCTCCTAACTGCTTCCTAACCGTGCAGTTTGGCAAGCGTTCAAGTGGGCGTGGTGACGGTAAGGATTTAGTACCAGCCCACAAATGGGCGGGGGGTGGACGGTAAGCATTTTCGAAATTGCAAAGTCGGAAACTACTTACCGTCAGGAAACTACTCCAATTGGAGTAGGGTCAACGCCAACCGGATATACAGGCCAAAATTCCAACTTTTTAGGACACCGCCTCCGAAAAAACTGGCTGATTTCGTTTCAGTAATGTCTTTTTTCCTGTTGGCGACATAGATTTTACTTATGCCCTCTTATAAACAAGGTGTACATGCATACGTACGCATCTACCTACATACTGTATGCACACCGTATGTACAACAGCTATTCTAATCATGAATAACTCTGACCTTGACATTCAGTACATACTGTACATACTGTACAAACACGTATGTACATGTACTGTACATTCGTGTAGTAGTGGTAACGTCTTTTTAGAAATCAATTGCGCACGTTGTCGCCTAACAAAGATATTTTACTCGGACTGCATGATGGTCAAAAGTTCAGAGGCATCGCTGTAACTCTTCAGGCCTCGCAAGCCAACGGATGCACTGATGACAGTGGTGTGGCCTTCGACTTTGTCAGCAGATATTTTGCTCCTTGGTGGGGTGTTCCTGAGGACCCAGCTACGGGTATAAATCAATAATAGGACGTACTAGTCAAGCAGTCTGTTTCTTCTAGGATCGTTACATTGTGCGTTGGGTCCAATGTGGAGCAAGTACTTGAACAAGACCGAACTTTATTGTAAGTCAATTGGTTTGGTGTTTGTTTGTCTTGACAACTAATTTTGTTTAGCCTTTCAAGCTTTCCCAGGAAGAGGTGCTCAGTTTCGCTTGAAACTTCAGGACAATGATCGGATCGACTTGAAGGGAGACTCAGTCACAGTTACCCAAGGTTACCTGACATGTTAGTTGCGCATTCTGTGCAGTTTCTTTGCCAGATTTATAAACTGTGACAGACCCTCTAGAAAAGAGTGAGTGTGTAGTTTACGAGCCAGGAATTAGCGCAACGTTGTGTTTAAGCAGGTTTTATTTAACGTAAACGAAGAAGCACAAGCCCAAGACAGATCGGACAGATAGGGGTGGGCGCCCGTATACATACGGCCGTGTATGGCCACAAAACCCTACCCCGACAGAATCTATCTATCGGTGTGTTTTTCGTAGTAATGGCAGAGGAAAGGCAAAAGGAGTCCTAGATACGCAACTGTTCCTATCCTTTCCCTCGGTACTTTTGCCTTTAACCGACTTCTTGCACTTATTTTGACGGGCTTTTGAACTACGTATGTATAAAGCATGCAGGTGCCGCTCTTTTGGTAGGTTTTTACAACAATCTGTAGATAAGAAACCCTGTATATGTATTGAAGGAGTTTATTGTAAATACACTAACAAACCAATGACTATACATACTAGACGGATGGGCGGGTCTCGGCACCAAAATTAAGGAGTTTATTGTAAATACACTAACAAACCAATGACTATACATACTAGACGGGTGGGTTAAATACACAATTCTTTCAGTATGTACGCAGCCAGAGTTACAATGGTGCAATTGTGTGCGGAAAATAATGTTAGATAAAAGTCAACGTTTTTCTATTCTCCAGTTTTCTTGCAGTTTCTTTAAAGCCAAAAAAGTTGTGTTTTTATTTACAAATTTCTCAGATATTGAAGTTCTGTTTTCTTCATAAAAAAGAATCGCTTTACTTATGTACTGTTGGTTCCTTTCTTTCATAATTTTGTATCAGTGTGTGGTTTGAGCGTTTCAGTAGAACTTTGCAAGTCAACCACCAGCATCTGATATATCTGTTTTACCATGCGTCTCAGATATTTCACTGTTGATGCGTTTACTAAAATGCCTTTCGCAGGCAATCCTGCTGCTGTTGTACTTTTGGACGAGGTACGTACATTGTATGTCAGTCTGGCACTTAACGCCGTTTATGGTACTGGCGCGATATATGGTGATGGTGCCATAAACGGCGTTAAATGCCTGACTGTATGTAGTACTATTTTAGGTATTGAAGGTTAATCAACTACATAGTGACAGTGAGCAACACCCGCACGTGCAGTACAAACAAATACTTTCTGAAAACAAACAAACACGCAATCACACATTCTTTCTGTATGTAGCAATTATGTAAAAATTTCTGTACTGTTTTGGTTTACTCTTGTTTGTACTGCAAATTTGTCTAAGGATACCTGTACATTGTAGGTAGACCATTAGTTTGCGTTGAATCATGTGCTGTACCTATCTCATTTTCCTGTAATGTTCTTATTCGTTTAGGAGCTTAGAGATGAACTGTGCCTGAAGATAGCTGCCGAATTCAACTTGTCCGAAACTGCCTTCCTCCAACCACTCACCCTAAATTCCACTATTCAGACTGGTGTCTTGGTTTCTCAAACCAGATCTGTTGTTGACTATGAATTTCAGAGGATGCGTTTTCGCTGCGATGGTTTACACCAACGGGTGAAATTCCGCTCTGTGGTCATGCCACTTTAGCAAGCGCCCATGTTCTCTTCGACTGTTTAGGTGAGGAAACCTGTAAGGTTGAGAGCAGATTATTTCTGTATGTAGGTTCTACAAGACACACAATTCAGTTCAACACACGGATGAGCGGTGCGTTATACTGCACACGATCTGGTGATTCAAAAAGTGTGATTATGAATTTCCCGCAATACACCGACGTGGTTGAGGTCCACAGTTCAGACAAGTCTGAGGTTTTAGCCGACTTTTCTGTGCCGCGCCAATTTAACTAAAGATGTACAATTATTGCCTGCTTCAGATAGAGCCGGCGGGCAATTTCGATCAACTATTAAAGGTTGCACTGCATAACAGATTTTGATTGGTGTAAGTAAGGCAACGCAGATTTATAGGAAGTGGTTGGTGATATGAAGGTTAAGGCAGTGCATCATTCAGCCACAGGAACAGAGCTGCTGGTGGTATTGGACTCAAGTCACACGTTATACGGTGCACTGCGCCTCTATTGTTATAGCTGGACTGAATCGGACGCCGACGTCACGGAGGTAGCAATGGAGTTGTGATGAATTGAAAAGTAGATGGCGCCGGGCTGTTAAATCAAGCCAGGCAAGAAACGAGTTGGGATGCCGGGCTGTTAATACAACCAGGCGACCAGGTAAGTAGTCGTAGGGGATACCGGGCTGTTAGCACGGTGAATGAAAGAATCACGAATTAATTATAAATACGCTGGATTACAGACACAGCAAAAGAAGAAAGAAGAGACGTGCCTCTAAGTGAGACAGTAATTAACAAGAACATCCGACCTAGCCGGGGAAGAAGAGAAAAGCCGGAAGAACATCGGCTATTACGAGCGAATGGAGTGATAACGTAATGAGCGAGAATTAGTAAAAATTGTCTTACACACAAGCTGAGCGGACGGAGAGGTGAAGACCAGGATTACGCCAGTGCAACTGGTTTTACGACACACTTTATCCGTGAATTGCAGCAGCAAGGGATGACAGACCAATCTCGAACAATTATACACTCACAATTCGAGCGAACAAGAACACTCGGCTAGATTTGAAATTCCAAGATGGCTGCCGCCACGCTTAGTGCGTGGTCCTAACACGAATATTACAAGCAGCGGCACAGAGAGATACTATACGGGCGCCGAATTATTAGTAAGCATGTAGACACATAGAGACAGTACAGGTTAGTAAGATCAAGGTAAGATCGAGATCAAGGTGTGTCTTCTGTGCAGGGCCCCCTCCTTAGGCGTGAGCTCCTGCGAACCCCACTTCACGCACACGCTCGCCGGCTGACCCCGAGAGGGCGTAGGCTGAATCCCACACAAGCAAGTGGTGTTGCGGTGCGATGGTGTTGACCTCCGTCTGATCGAATTGTGACAGGGCGACCTGGTCCTTTGCCAACAGCGGAGGCAAGTTCTGCGCGTTGAGTGTGCCCGCGGCCAAAGCTCGGTGGCAGATTTTCCAAAAGTCGGGCGCGAGGCTGTTGGATCCAGTGGGGAAATCACCGACCCCAACCAATGCCTGTGACACGTGGTGTTGCGGACTGAGGTGACTGTACCGAAGGCGATTGGCCGCGGAGGCCATCAGACTGTCCAAAGTACGCACATCGGTGTTGTCAAACAGCTGTAGATCCGGATATTCCATGTTGACCCAGGCATGGAAGCGCTTGCGCGACCGTTCGTAGTAGGCCGCTCTTGCTTGTTGCACATCCTCGTCGGCCGAGACCTGTGGAATGCGTCCATTGAACAACCGGGACAAGATACGTCGACCCGGAGGATTTGGTTCGTGGTAGAAGAACTGTTCTGGATCAATTAGGGCTTTGAGTAGCACACCCTCCTCGTCGACCAGTGGTAACGGTTTGTCGATCGTAGCGTAGATGAGGTGTTCTGCGAACGGTGGGCTGTTACCCACTGATTCACGGTAGGCACGGATTTGGTATGCTCGGAGCGTTACACGGATTGACTGCAAAAACTCGCTCAACGACAGAGCCAGTTTGTCCATAGTATCAGAGCGGTCGAAGCCCGCTTGTCTCACGGCGATACTTTTCTGCACCCAATCATGTTCGCACAGTGCACTCATTGCGTCCACTCCCCAAGAAACCAACCATAACTGAGCCAAGTGAAGAAAGTCGACATCTCGATTAGCTACTACCAGCATGGACATAGCTTGCACAAAAGACACGAACCTTTTGACTGGGTCCGAGGCACGGTGCATCGGCGTCATCACTGACCATGGTAACAGCATGATTGGCAACGGGTACACCCCTTGAAAATAGGCTGACTCGGGGAAAGCCCGATTCAACCAGGTACGGGCTGGGTCGTACGGTACGTTGACCTCCGTGGGCAGCAGTTGACACAACAGCTGCCAACAGACAACTGCTCTCGGTCCAGGCGTGGCCGACTGTAGAAAGTACTTCCAGAGCTTGAGAAAGCCGGCCTGTACTAAAGCCGGTGGCAAGGTGCGCAAATGTTGTGGCCCGGCAATTGGTTGTTCGGCTTCATTGACCGCCGAGACAAATTCCACCCAGATGGTCTGCACCGTGTCGTAGGTAAGGTGGGTTTGTTCACCCACAGCTGGTGTGTGCACTTTGTTAGTTAGCCCCATAGCAATTACCAATTGTTGGCAGTGCGACATCAAAGTAGCGTTGGTCTTGCCGCATGCGGTGTAGGGGCACAGTGCAACCGGCAAAGCATGAGTACCAGTGAAGTTGAGGTCCGGGTTACTAGGCACCCGAATAGTCTCTGCCAGTTCTGCGTCCTCCATTGTAAGCACTTGCGGTACCCCGGTCCAGATTTTTAGGAATACCTTCATTGGGTACGGCCACATGAAATCGTATCGTTGGAGACCAGATGGAAACAAGTTGGTTCTCGGAATGAACGGTCGAGGGGGTGGTCGTGTTATCAAATAAACATCAACCACTTCGTCCTTGTCAGTAGCACGAGTGGGCAGCCCTCCTTGCATGTACTCCATCATAGTGTAGGGTTGGCAGCGCAGTTGGATAAAGAACGGCACTGGCTGCACAGGTGGTAGGTACTGATTGTCGGTACGTGCTGCCGTGAGCTCTACGTCAACACGCTGCACCAGTTGATTGAATTGTAAAGCCGACTGTACAGGCGGAGGTGCCGGTACGTTAATGGTTGGGTCTACTTCCATCATTTGTACGTCCGAGTGAAACGTTGCTATCGATTCTGTCGATGGAGAAGCTGGCGGCGCGTTCAGCACCGCGTTGAGTTGTTGCTGTGCCTCGGCATCCAAGTTGGCTTTTTGCATTAGATTCTGAAGAAGAGCTTGTAACTGAGCAACCGAGATACCTGTTGGTTGGGCCTGGCCCCCAACGAGTTGAATCGATGGTGCGTCCTGTCCAGGAACAGGAGGCACTGGCTGCATGGTTACGTCCTGAGCCGGAGGTGGGCTGGGTGCATCGTAGAGCGGTTCTCCGTGTGGTGGCGAAATATCCCCTTCCAGCCCAACTTCATCGGATACCTGACCGGAATCAACCCATGTGTCGACTTCTCTGTAGCGCATCTCAGCGTTGTCTGTTGTTTGGTACCGGGCTATTCTAGCTCGGGTCCTGATGTCGTCTTCGTCAAAAATGCGCAATCTTTCTTGGTAGTGGCTAGCGGCCAGCCGGGCCAAACGGTTGCGCACTACCTGATCTTCCCACAAATTTGGTTGCACATGCTGATCAGCTTCGATCGGAGCAGAATCTTGAATCATGGCCATTTCGTCAGGGTTTCCCCATGGCACCTGGTAGGGTGGTTCCCTGACCAGGGGCTTCAATGGGTCCTTGCTTTTGATACTCCACCACTCTTGCAACAGCGCGTTGGCCCATTGTTCCAGATTGTTGAGCGTCTCTTGGATGTACGTCTCGTAGTACTGTTCGGCCTGTTCAGACTGAAGCGAGCCGAAAGAAAAGAATTTGTCCAACCGTAGTCGTAACAGCAGAGCTCTACGAGGTTGAACGTTACCCGTTTCCCACTCCAGCAGATGCACTCGGTAGCGTTCGTAGGGTGCGTAGAAAGCTTGATGGTCAAACACCTTCATCGGAGACACAATTGTGCGTTTCCACAGACCAGTTCCCACCTCATCCTCGTTCGGAGGCGGCCACTGGGGGTGTGTAAGCATGCGGTGCTGCACTGACAGTCGGAGGGCCGTTTGCATGAGATCTTCGTACGCCCTCAGTTGAGCTCTGATTTCGACCGCAATCGGAATTCTGGCCGGTCTGGGAATGATTTCGCGGCCACTGGGTGGTGGTTCCATTCCGGCCACCGTACATACCAAAAAGCGCGACAGTTGGTTGAGCAGCAGAATTTCCATGGCGTCGAGAAATGGGCTGTTAGGAATATGCCCATTTGGATAGAGCTGTCGGAGTCGATCAACGTGGGCAGTTAGCTCAGTTGGTACGGTACCAGGGTTGGCCACCAAAAACTCGTCACGTTTGCGCAAGGCACTGGCCAATCGCTGCAGCAGTTGTTTGAAATCTTGGTAGATGGCCTTGATAATTAGTTGTCCATGCATAGTAGGGTACACATGAAACAAACCTTCGCAGTGAAAGCGTTGCGGACCTTGATTTCTCTGCCACGCCGGCACGGTGATGTCGTTGAAGTGATTGCGATAGACATGGTGATTGCCGCTGCCGGGGAACCAGCGCTGCCAGAAGTAGCGCTGAATGGCGGTGTTGACAAACGCGTCACGAATGGCTCTCAAAGCCTGGCCATTGGGTGATTTGACTTTCCGCAACGAACGAAGCAATGGTAAAAACTGTTGTAGCTGAATTGACTCGTTCAGTTCAATACCCATAGTGTTGAGGTTGTAGGCGTGACGGGTTTGGAACAGTTCGTTGGCCATTCGAATAAGCCGGCCAAACCCATCTTCTTTGATGGCTGTTTCGTCAAGCAGGTGGTAATTGGCTTCGTCTACCAGCGGTGCCCACGTACGAGCGTACTCCAATGACGGGGCCATGAACTGCCGGCGCAGAAGTCGGCACATCTTTTTGCCCAGAACTCTCTCTGTTTTGCTCAAGTTGGAGTGTTGTCTAACCAGGTAAAGATCAGGCATAGCTACCGCCGATGCGGCTGCGACAGCTGCCAGATTTACCGGGTCGGAAACGGCGTAGTCAATTTGTCTTTTAGGTGGTGGCTGACCAAAAGGCCCCATGAACGGCGCACGTTGCAGAGACTTCTTGAAACCGGAATGGTAACCGGTGTGAGCGAACACGGCTGCGAGAAAGCTTTGACCGGGCTGTTTCTGACTGTGAGTTGTTAAGCCCGACACTCTCATCCACTTTTGTAAATCGATGTAGCCAAACTGCGGTTCCAAATAACAGCGACGCTTACCCTCGTACGCACAGCAGTTGAAAAGCATGCGCCGGTCTAAGTCACCAGCCAGACCGATCTTCACGATGTCCGGGTTGCGTAACAATTCGTGCAGCACTTTGGGCATGTTGGTAAAGTTGCTCATTTGTACAATGATTGGTGCGGCACCTACTACGTACAGTTGTATCATAGCAAGAGGGTGATCTGCGTACTCCGGCCGCATTGACTCTACCAGCCGGTACCCACGAGCTCGATTGAGTTGAAGTTTGAGCAACAACAACCTTTTCTCCTGCAAGGACTGTTCATCGTGTGGTCGTTTGCCAGTGGTAGTAAGTTGGCTGCTGCGAAACCAGTCGGCCAGAGTTGTCTTTCGTGTGTACTTTAGAATTAACTGTAACTGACGTTTTTGTTCTTCCATTCTGTCCCGCTCGGCGCCAGTAGACAACGGCAGTTGACTCTCTATTTTCTCCAACGCGTCCTCGGACTGATTGATTTTAGAGGCAGTCTGTTTATCAAACTGCTTCAACCACCGATACACTACGTCTGACGCATGCTGACACGCCTTGTCGAACACATCACAGGCTTGTTGGTACCTTTCTCTGACAACGTGATACCGGTCCAGTTGTTGTTTGTATGCCTGTCGCTCCCGTTCCCTAATCTGCGGGTGTCGTTGATTGGGATCCGGTTCTGCCGGTCTCTTAGGTTTGAAACCGGGTCGTTTTGGTATTGCGTCCAACGCTGCTTGCACTTTGGGGTCTGTCAACAACTGCATAGGTTCTCGGCTGATACGTCCGCCTCCTTCGCAGTCAATGAACACTAATGGCGTACCAGTGGTCAATGCGCCTACTCTGAGCGACTCGGACACTGCCATGTTGAGTGCGTTTATTGCATGTTCGTCAGCACAGTAAAAGTAGTCAGGAATACTACCTGCGATAGCGTGTGACATCAGAGTCCACTGTGCTTTGAACTGCGTTACCGTCATTGTTGGTAGACGGTGGTGATAGGCTTCCCTGTTGAACACGTACAGTTTATGCAACAAACAACGCAAATCATCGGCCTCTCGTGATGCTTTTCTCAACCATTGTGTACAATCCCAGAACGTACCGGACTGTTTCACGTCAGCCGGCAAAATGCTCTGCGTTGAAAAGACGGGGATGTTACCGATCAAACCCCGTGCCGTGGTGTTGAACACGCCCATCTGCATTGCTGCCTCGGTCGAACCATAGTCGGTGGTAGGGTCGGAGCGAGCAAACTTGTGTTCCGAATTTTCCAAAGTGTTTACGTTCTGGTAAAGCTGTGGACTGACCGGCGGTACGCCCCGACTGTCTCGCATGTCGAAAGTTGTATGTAGTGGCGGGTTAGAACACTCTTCCGCCAACGTACCTGCTTCCACTTTCTTGGTTAGCTCTGATAGAGTGAAATTTTCCTCGGCCGGTGCCGGAGTTGGAAGACGGGCTGTATCAAACGGCCAGTCCTGGTCTTTCTCACCCAAGAAGTTTGGCGGTTGCACCAGATCTCCGAAAGGTGCGTCTGTAGGGTAGATCAGCGAGCCGTCACGGTTTTTGATGATGTACGGGTAGTTTGTTTCCTCGACCCAGGGCAAGCGAATGTCATGCCGTCGCTGTGGATTGACCTCGTCATCAGCTGGTGGGTAGGCGGCATGAATCAATACTTTCTCCATAGTGTCCTCGATCTGCGCAATAGTTTGTCTGCGATGGTCGGCATTTTGTGGCAGTTGTTCAACAGCGCTGCGCCGCGATGGGTTGTAGTCATCAATGAGTACCGGTTTGTACGTGGACTCCACGTCAGCCGGAGCAGGCGGTTCTTGATACTGGCCGTCGACAGGTAGCTGGTCGGGCACCGGGATGTTAACTGGACCCGACGTTCCAGGTGCCTCGCCAGTGTCATCTTCTTCGTACAGAGTGTACAAACGCAGTCTCTCCTCTGCAGACGGCACCTCGAAGGGCCGCCCCACCTCACTCTCCTCTTCTGCCATACGTCAGTTGCACAACACACACATCAAGCAAAACTGGTGTGTGACTAGTAGCCAGATTTTTGTAGCGTCCAGAACGTGGCTTGCTCTGATTGGTGAACTATAACAAAAATGCACATTCTTAGTATACCATACAGTAAGCACCAATTGGGAAAATTAAATGAAGGGAATGCAATGCTGCGAACAAAGGTGTAGATAATTGTACTAAAAGAGAACTACAACACAACAGAAATAGCGAGCTACACTACAAGCAACAGAAAGAACAGAACACAATGCTAATTACTAAAAGCAACCAAAGCCCAGGGCATACATGAATAGCTAACGTAAACAAAGCAACTAATACTAACTATGTACATGGCGTTGCAAGTTACTGTTCAGTTTCTTCAGTCCACATCTCTGTTGGCAACTCCGGTTTGGAAGGTATGTCCGGAGGTTGTTTGGCCAACCGTTCTGCCGACTCTAAGCCAAGGAACACTCGGTTGGACAGTTCAGGGTAACAGCGTGACAACTGAGAGATATGGACTTTGCGTGGTTGACTGGTTGGCTCGTTCATTGGCACGATAATAGCACTTAGTCCCCTGAGAGCAACAATTTCGTAGGGCCCAGTATATTGTAGAGCGAGCTTCATGGTACGAATGCCGGGATTATAACGCATAACCCGGTGCCCTACTTCCAACTGCGACTCGTGTACATCATGGTATCGGTCGAACCGGTGTTTGTTTTTATCCATAGATTGTTTTAGACGGTACCTGGCCTGGAGCATGGTTTGTTGTTGGCGTTGCTTACGTGTTTCTGCATCATTGGCCTCCAACCACGGGTAAGGAGTGATGTCTGCCCCAGGTACCACAGATGGTAGACGTGGATTGTGATTCAATACCAGTTCAGCCGGGGCCACTTCCGTTGCACTTTGAGGTGTTACGTTGTAGGAGAATACGGCAAATGCCAGATGTTTGTCCCAATTAGTAGCCTTCTTGTTGACCAGTTTCGACAACATGTCCGCCAGCGTCCGGTTTAACTTCTCTACCAACCCACAGGAGTGTGGGCTGTAAGGCAAGACCACACGGTGCTTGATGTTGAACGTGCGAGCATTTTGTCAACCGACCGGTTACAAAACTCCGTACCGTTGTCCGTGACTATCTCAGCAGGAAAACCAAACTTGGCGAACATCTCTTGAGCCAGCACGTTGGCAACGGTAGCCCCGCGTTTGTCGCCAATAGGAGCGGCCATTGCGAATTTAGTGAGTGCATCGATGGCCACTAAAACCTGCGAAAAACCAGAATCAGTTTGATTAAGTTGTAGCACATCAACATAAACGCGTTCGAAAGCATCTTGCGGTAGTGGCATTTGTCCCATCGGGGGATTTGCCCTGATGCCCTGACCACGCCGCGCGGCACATTGGCGGCATGAGTTAACCTGCGACATCACCTCCTGAGACATATTTGGCCAATAGTAGAAACGGCGCATTCTCTTGTACGTCTTGTTGTACCCAAAGTGACCCGAGACAGGCGAACCATGGTGGTCGTACAACAGTCGGGGGCGCAGTGCGGCGGGTACGTACAAACACAACCGTTGTAGCCCGTCTTGATTGGTAGCATCAGGCGGTACGTACCACAGCAGTTCTCCGACCACGACAAACTTATGATGGTCCGTCTGTACCCAGTGCGCTAGTTCCTCATTGGCCGGCAGTTCTTGTCGCAGTTTGTAGTTGATCATGGCCAAACATTGCTCATCTGCAACTTGGTGACGTTTTGCTAAGCTGGAAATGTCAGGTAATTCAGTAGTACTACTATTGTGCACAGTGCTAGTAGCTTCATCAACCGTTTTTAAACCACAAACCGGATAGATACACTGGCAGTGTCTACTCGGCCATCTGGGTTTGTCAGTTGCAAGAGGATTGTCGAAAAAGTTTGTCATGCACCACTGGGCCCCCTCCTCAGCTGACTGGTCCTCCAGGCAGTAGTTAACTACGACCTCTTCGTCTTGTGGAAGTTGTTGTCTGAGCAGCTCTTTATAGGACACACCGCTATCAAGGTTTACGTCAGAAATAGCGTGAATGTTGCGGTGTGTTAGCCGTTCGTGAGGCATCCGGCTGAGTGCATCGGCCGCGGCGTTTGACTTACCGGGGCGGTAAACCACGTTTGGTGCGATATCTTGAATAAGCAATGCCCACCGAGCCAGTTTACCAAGTAGATCTTTGTCTTGTAGAAAACTGAGGGCATTGTGGTCGGTGATCACGGTAACTTTGTTGTGGTAGACGTAGACACGAAACTGTTGAAGTCCATAGACCAGAGCAAGGCATTCTTTGTCGGTGGTGCTGTAATTTCGTTCACTGGCATGAAGTGTTCGACTAGCGTAAGCGATTGGTCGACGGTTGCCCTGTTGGTCTTCCTGTGCTAGTATTGCTGCAATGGCCAAACCAGACGCGTCTGATTCAATGATAAACGGGCGAGCAAAATCAGGATACTGCAAAGCGGTGCGTTAATGAGCAGCTCAATTAATGTGCGCATCGCTTGTTGTTGTTCCTCGCCCCACTCCCATTGGACATCTTTCTTGGTTAGGTTGTTGAGAGGTGCGGCTATGTGAGTGAAACCGCGGATGAAACGCCGAAAATAGCTGCAGAAACCAGTAAAACTACGCAGCTGAGACACATTCGTAGGAGTTGGCCAATCCCGGACTTTTTCGATTTTTACCGGGTCAGTAGTAATGCCGGCTGCACTAATCCGGAAACCAAGGAAGAGGACTTCAGTTTTGCAAAACGAACACTTAGAAGGATTTAGTAGAAAGCCAGCTTCATGTAGAGCACGGAGCACTCGCTCTAGGAGTCGTTTGTGTTCTTCCCACGTTTTTGAGATTACCAGGATGTCGTCCAAGTAAACGAACACCCGGGTTGGATCAATGTGACCGACAATCTTCTGTGCCACGTCTTGGAAGAAAGCCGGTGCGTTAGTTAAGCCGAAGGGGACTCGGCAAAACTCGTACAGGCCCTTGTGCGTCACAAATGCAGTCTTTTCGATGCTTTCAGGATGAATGTGGGTGTTATTATAACCCCACCGAAGGTCCAAACTGCTGAATAAGGTGGGTTTGACAATACCCACGGCGTCCAAAAGATCGTCGATGCGTGGCAACGGAAAACTGTTCTTTTTAGTTAGCTTGTTGAGCTCGCGGTAGTCGATACACAGGCGTAAGTCACCGTTCTTTTTGAGGACTGGAACTACTGGCGAAGCCCAAGGCGCTTTCGAAGGTCTAATGATACCAGCTTCCATCCACGCAACCAACTGAGCTTCTACTTTTTCTCTGAGCGCAAACGGCAGTCTTCTTAGCTTCTGTCGAACAGGTTGGCTGTTACCTGTTTCAATGTCAAGATACTGTACGGTACAGTCGCCAATTTCTTCTTTTGTGAGGCTGAACGACTCGGCATTCTCCAGTAGTAGCTGTAGCAATGACTGGCGTAGGTAGGCGGGACAATCGTCAAATTCGATTAGTCCCTCCAACTTCTCACGTCTTTCGGCCGGGTCTTTTACCACTCGGTAGTAATTAGGCTTAGTCTTATCTGGTTCTTTTGGAGGCACTGTACGACGAAAATCCTGTCGTTGCCAGACTCCCAAGCACTCACCTTCGTTGACCGTGCGTTGTTCGTGGGTATGATTTACCAATGACAAGTGTTGAGCATCCGGGGCAAGTAGGTCCCCGGCAGAGTGCACGTCAACACCAAATGGCAACGTTGATTGTGGCGGTTTGAAAACGTATTCCGCCAGAAGGTCTGTCACTGGTTGACTAGTCTTCCCCACCAGAGTAGTAATTGAGTGGGGTGGCAACGTTGCAGCTGGAGTTAGCCACCACAGACAAATCGTCGACTTCACACTCTACGTGATTGACTTGCAGAGACTCTGCCGGGTCAGTTGATGTGGTAAAAATGCCCGCTGCATGTTCTACCACGCCTCTGTGTGCAGGCATAGTGTAATTAGGAAACGGTTCCGTTTGTTTTTGTTCGTCTTCTAGTTCAGCTGTGACCGGTTCGTTAACGACCGGCTGCGAGGAAGAGGGCGAAGATTTAGCAGGTTTGAAATCAACCTGCACCCATTGATCGACCAGCTGTTTACGCTTCGATCGGTGGTTGTGCTTGCTTTTTAGAACCGATTGCAATACCAAAGCTGGGAAAGTGTCCAATCCAGGCATACCTATAAGCAGTGGGTACCTGGCTTGCGGGTCATAGGCGAAGCGGAGAGTGCGAGTGAGCTGCCCGAACGTAATAGGGATGTTGATTGCAGACGTCAACTCTCGTGTGCCTTCCGTGATGCCCGACATTCGGATAGTAGTTATCGGCGTAGGTCCCTTGAAAGACTGGCGATTGTGCTGCTCGTTGAGAGCCATGACCAGTCCTTCATCATTGCAGATATTGAGCATCGAACCGGAGTCGATCAGGGCGGAAATGTTCTGTCCGCCAATTGCCACCTCCCCAAAAAGGAAGCGCTCTCACCAGTGGTGGCTGATTCTTGGCCTCAGCGATGCTTGTAACTGCGCAGCGGCAGTTATTGACAGTGACCAACCCATTGATGGCTTCGTTGGCTAGGAACTGTTCCATAACTTCGTTGGACCATTCTTCGAAATCGTCTGTGACCACCGTGTTACTTGCCTCCTCAGATGCAACGGTGTTATTCTGCAAACCATCATAAAACCGTTTAGCACGTAAATACTCAGCTTCAGTGGCGGCCTTGTCACGTTTCGGCTCATGGTTTTTGACCCATTCTCGCCAGTTCTCCGGCGTCCACTGCTGAAAACCGTTCGGCCACCTAGGTACTCCACCACGAGTGTGACTGAGAGTGTTGGAGTTGGCCGGTTTGTTGGTTGTGGGCGCCACTGGTTGACGTTCATTTCGGTCGGAACGGTCATTGCGATCGCGTTCTCGGTCATTACGCTCAAAGCGGTCGATTCGGCTACGAAAACCGGGCTGTTGCCTAGCCGGCTGCATTTGGTTAGGTCGCGGCTTGTCTAAGTTCAACACTCTTTCCAATTTTGCCAACAAACGTCGGGCAAGATAAAAATCATTGCCCGCTCTGTAGATAACATCGTGTTCTTCTGCCTTGGTGCGTAGGTCGTGACGCAATCCATGGATGAGTGTTAGAACCAGAAATTCGTCATTCTGCGGGTTAAACCGACCACCATACGCCAACTGACCTTGTTTTTCCAGCGCGTCACAGAACTCAGCAACTGAACGATTCTCTTGCTTCATTGTCATCAATTGGTATTTCTGAGTCGATACATCAATGAGAGCGTTGCACCTTCCCATGATGTGCTCCTTCATTGTCTCAAAGTTGACTTGACACATGGCCGGAGCCGACTGTAACATGACAAAACCATTTGGAATGGCGCTGCGAAGGAGTGTGAGTTTTTCCTCGTCGGTGTTGACATGATAGGTGGCGAAAAAGTCATCCAACTTCAAGAAAAACTCGTGCACGTTGTCCAGCTTCATGTCGAGTTTTGGCATCGGCACATGACGCAAGTAGGCCGGATCTTTTCTTTGTACCTCGTTGTGTTGTTGAAAAGCATGAAGCGCCTGACCCACGAACTGCATTGTTTGAGTCATCTGATTGCCCATGTGTACCAGCAAATCACGATACGCTTGCGTCTCCGTTTCATTAGTGGTCGGCATCTGTCTGCCGGTGGATGTATTGCTGGTTTGTATCAGCGGCTCGTTGGGTGACTGAGCTGGTGGCGAGAAAAGGTTGTCGAGTGACACGGTTGGCGGATTAGTTTTCAAAACCGGGTCAGTTAAATGATTGACTTTGTCCGCCAAAGAACTGTACAACGACTGCTTAGCTTTGTTCTCGTACTGCCCAATTTCAAATCCTTGACACGCTCTTGCAGATCGTGAAGAGTGTCGGTGGGGTGAATGGCGCCGGGCTGAATAAGTGTGTCTATTCGAGCCAGGCAACGGTCACGTAGATCTTGCAATCCAGCAGCACTTTACGGTCGGACCGGCAAATTCGCCACGTACTCTTTTGCCCGTCTGGCCATTCCATTCAGTTGTTCAGCATGTACAGACAGTTGTTGCGTTTGATCGGCCACGATCTGCGATACCGGTCTGATTACCGATACCTCGTCTGTGTCGACACTTCCTCTGGGCAAAATTTTCACCACACCAGGGACAGGTTCGTTGCGTCTGTTAATTGCGGTTGCTTGGTGCTCTTCCTGGTCCCCACTCTTTCTTTGTAGCCGATGGTATTGTTCTTCCAAAGTGGACAACTCTTCTCGCAACTCCTTTGTCCAATTAACCAACGTTGCCAACGTAATGTGCCACTGCGGTAGCGTACGCGAACGATCCACCAAAGCATCTGCTCTTTCCTGGTGAACAGCCACAGGAAATTGTTTTGGTTCGGGACGTGCCGGTGGCATCATGCCCCAACGCTTTGTCAACTCACAATTGAAGTCGTAGTTCAGACCGGTCTGTTTATCAACGCGACCGATTAAATACTGGACATTGTCTGACAGGTCTTTCCACTGTGCGGTACAATCGGCCAGCACTTGCTCCTCTTTTAGCAGTCTGTTGTTGTTCTCTGACAGCCATCCATTGTTCTCGTTCACGAGCTAGTTGTTGTTCTCTGGCCGCAACATCAGCTACTGGATCTCTGTCTTTTGGCGGCACCGATCGACTGGTAGACTTGGCGGTGCTTTTTAGGCCGCACCACCTGGAAACCATTCTGTGTCAGTTGATCGTCATTGTCGGGGATGTTGCTGTCAAGTGGAATTCCAGTTCCGGTTCAGTTGAACTGACCGGTTTGTTTACCGACA
>JASANB010007395.1:0-28665 GCA_030248155.1 Sabatieria punctata | reverse complement strand
AGCTGAGCTGAGCTGAGCTGAGCTGAGCTGAGCTGAGCTGAGCTGAGCTGAGCTGAGCTGAGCTGAGCTGAGCTGAGCTGAGCTTGAGCCTGAGCTGAACAGAACAGAACAGAACAGAACAGAACAGAACAGAACAGAATAAAGGAGTTGAGTGTTGTAGGGCGGCTGGGGAGAAGTACGTAGAGAACTACTGTTTCGTGGAGAACATCTACTGTCTAGAAGACGAGAATACTGTCAAGCATAGAACAAAGAACAGAACAGGAGATCACCTACTACCAGTGGGTGCCGTTCGTTCTGGCACTGCAAGCAGTCATGTTCTACATTCCCAGGATGGTCTGGAGATCGCTCAACTGGCACTCCGGTATTACCTACTTTTCTTTTGCCCTCACACCTTTTTGGCAAACGTTGCCAGCGCTGAAAAACGGCCAAAAACTAACAATACACCCCTAATGCAATGCCTTATACTTACAGCAATATGGAACAAAGTAGGCTCGCTCGTCTCTGACAGGAAAGCACGGGTTATCAAAAAGATATAAGCAGAGGCTTAGATTTTAAGTTAGAGATGTAGGAGCACGCGGGGGTTTTGGCCGACGCCCAAACACTTACATTGTAGGAGCCGGTGGGCGACAGGGGTGTCGGGGTTTCGATTAGGTTTTGGATTTCGGTTTAGATTATGGTTTGTTGGCCACTCTTAGCTTTGCTCTTAGATTTGGCGCTAGATTTGGTTCCGGTTTAAATTTCTATGCGTTTTGGCGTAGGCTTGGATATCTTATCACAGGCTTCAGACGTACAGTACATACATAATACATAGTTTTTAGCTTTATAAACAGTTAGAAATTCAACAAATATTCAAAAGATGAAACAGGAAAAACTGGTTTTAAATGGCAAAAAGTTGTGAAAATCGACAGTGAAAAGACACAGTTGAAACAAAAATACTCAGATAAATTCTGTTTAAAAAATGGGTAATGTGTATGATAAGCCACAAAAAGTCAATTTGTAGTCGAATTCAGTCGAACCTAAAAAATTGGTGGCTTTAGACCACTTCAAGAAAATTTTGTCAAATTCACCATATTATTTAAGAAAAAATTTATGGCCCCCTTAGCGCCCTCTAGCTCGTCTGGAACCCCTCAACCAGTTTTTATTTCAGAAAGATGTTGCGCTATCAATTACCTACCGTTTAATGTAAAGCACTGTGGGCTCAGACCCGTAGACCGTGAGAAAATTAAGGCGAAAACGGGTCCCAGTCGCAAAATTTTCACAGTTTCACCACATGGTCGAAAATTTCCAAGTCTGGTTTTTCCACCTACTAGTCTGCTAAAAATGCTTTTCGTTCGACCAAACATTCTTAATCTCCGCTGAAGGTTACCCATAAAGCCCAATTTTTTTAGTCCAATTTTGAGTAAATGTTTTCAACATCCGGTTAGCTATTGATACCATTTCTAGTAGGTTTTCTCAAGGATTTTCTCTCATATCGAGCTAAACTACAGTGCACTGTGAGATCAGATTTATGTTGCATTGGTTAGTGAGTTGGTTTGGCAGGCGCCAGGCAGCTCGATGTCAATTGGACCAAAAGAGTAAGAATAGGCAATCAATGAGCGGCTTTGCTCAATTGAAGGCCTTTATAAAGTTGGAAACTTAGAACATAAAGTTTACGGCCTAAACCAATATAAAAATATTTGGAACAAAAGGAAAAGCTGCGAAACAGGGCTGTTCACTCAAATTCAGCAAGTAGCAGTCATTTGAAAACTTATTCAAAGTTTTGAGTACCACTGATACTAGCAAAAGAAAGTTGGGTATACAGTAGATGTCACTGAAATGCATACACAGTATCTGCAAAAACTGTCAATACTACTATAAAAATATATTTCCCCGGTATTAGAGAATGTACGAACCGGGATTAGAAACCGGGAGTGGAAATACCGGGAATTCCTGGTTCTTCGGCAAATACCGGGATCCCGGCTGCATCACTACTAGCTATATTTATTTAGTTTATTGAGTGTTACTACGGGAGCGTTGTGTACTCTCGAAAGAGTGTTACGGGCAGTAAATAAAAAAGTGTATATTGCAGGAATCGACGTCTCGGCAGTGATCCAGTCGGCCCACATGACCACCAAAGCCGACAACATCCGTCGTCTGAAGGCAGACGAGGACGAGAAAGCGGCTGTGGGGCTGGTGGTGGGTCACATCGACAAGACTCTCCGCTACCAACGTGACGCCGGCAAATCCAGCTCCGCTCTCGGTGTGCAGATCACTACTACTGCTCTGCTGTTACTGTTGTATGTAAATTTCAGTAAAGTACTTCAGCAAGGGCTGGGGCATCTACATAACCGGGCTCTACCTCTTCACCAAACTGCTGTGGATCGTCAATGTGCTGGCTCAGTTCCTTATTCTCAATGCCTTCCTGGGTCCACAGTACAGCTGGTGGGGATTCGGAATTCTGCGCGATCTCACGCTTGGACACGAGTGGGAAGAGAGTGGTCACTTTCCGAGGGTCAGTTTGCGTATTTCGTTGTGGCACATTACCCCCAGCAGTGTCTAATCTGGTTGGTTTTCAATCTTAGGCCTTTTCTCAGGCCTAGCTTTTAGGCTTGTTGGGCTTAGGCTTAGGCTTGCTAGACTCGGGCTGTAGGTGTAGGTTTGGCTTGTCGACTTTTTAAAATACCCATACCCGGGTATACCCGATTTTTTGAAAAATATCGGGTGTTTGAATGGGTATTTTTAGAAAAAATCGCGCAAGCACACACGTTAATTTCGGTAAACGACTGTGTAAAAATTCTCTTGCCAAATTGCTAGACTATGTACCAAGACTGTGTCAAGTACGGTAGCTAGAAACAAACGGATCTAAGAAAATCGAAAAATTTTGCACAAAACAGAAACTGAGTGGATTCTGAATGGCCTATAGGGTTCCGAAATCCTGTTTATGGTCCCTGAAACCCTACTAATCAGGTCCTCTGTAACCCTGTTTTACAGGTTTAGAAACCCAAAATATGGTTTCAAAAAAAATCCCCCCGGGATCCGGCTGGGGAAAATCCCCCTTTCCCCCGATTACATAGATGTATGATGCAATATGTGTAATAAATGAGGTTATTTGGCTTACCGTATAGTGGTATATTTTACAAGCTAAAATTCTCACGCAAGTCTGTTTGCGCTTGGGCTGAAATTCTTTGAGCGGGCGTCAGTTTTTGCCCTGCCGTTGACAGTCGGCAGATACGGAAACTGCTGAGCGGACGGAAAAGCAAACAAAAAGTGAATAGAAACTGACTGATAACAGATATCAAAGGACGCTAAAGCAGCGTCGTTTGTTCTCAAGTGGCATCACAGATAAATCTTAGACACTGGCGCAGACGTGTAAAACGGGGATTCTACATACATTACTACAAAGATTTTATAGTCACTAAACCGGCCCTAAATTCAAATCTCACACATTCAATCAGACTTGCATTTCTAAAGACGCGATTAAGAGATGACAGGAAATTTCTCGTGAAATTCGTTTTGCCGCAACCGCCTCGTGCCATCTGACACAACATTTATTTAAAAAATCGTAGTCTGATCGTAGGCCATAAGGCCCCCCGGAAATCAGATCGGATCGGATATATACAGACAACTGTACCGTGCAGTAGTACCGCACCATTGATGATTGATTGATTGATTGATTGTAGGGGGCGGGATAAGAATACCCCTAGCGTTAGGCCACCCATGGGCCCATCACGCAAACCCCATAGAAGTCATAGAACTTAATGGTGAGCTAGAGGTCAGGGAATCTCCTAGATTCTTTAATGAATCTCAGGAGATCTCTGAGCTCACAACTTCTAATATCCTCAGGTGACATAATGTCACCCCCTAGGGTACGACACCGCACCATACTGCGACTGTACCATATCGTACCGCACCATGGGGTACCATACCATACTACACCAGTTGTACTGTATCTTACGATTTCAGACCATACCGTAGCTTCGGTTTTAGGTGACTCTGTGCGACTTTGAGGTGCGGCAACTGGGTAACCTTCACCGATGGACGGTGCAGTGCGTGCTGATGATCAACATGTTCAACGAGAAGATCTACCTGTTCGTGTGGTGGTGGTTCCTGGTGGTGCTGGTGCTGTCCATCCTCAGCTTCTTCTACTGGTTCAGCATCTCGACCGTGCCCTACTTCGGCAAGGACTTCGTCAAGAAGTACCTGGTCTTTGGCGACAAACTGCACGACCAGACCGACCAGCGCAACCTGGACATTTTCGTGAAGGACGTGCTGCGCAAGGACGGCATAACCATCCTCAGACTGATCAGTGACAACGCCGGAGACATCGTGTGTTGCGAAATAGTGAACAAAATGTGGGAGGCTCGCTTCAATCCGCCCGCCACTGAAGGGGAGAAGGAGAAGAAGGAAGATTAAACTACTATTTGACAGCAGGATTATTGATTTTTCTTCCCAACTTGCGTCAAAACTGTTTATTTGCTGTTGGTATTTGGCGAGTAGCAGTGTGTACTAGACTTTCAGTAAGATTTATTGATGAGCTTTTTGTGTGGGTGGTGTGTACAGCACCGGTTATTCGATTAGTGCCAGTTATTCTGACTGCTGCAGCGCTTTGACTATACATTTGATGGCTTGAAAAGTGGGCTGATTTAGCCGGCTAATCCAATTTTTGTCTGCATTTTGGAGTAATATAGGGGTTTGGTCTTTCATACAACATGCGACATGGGCAAGAGGTTGAGGGGATGGCCTTCTGCCGTGGACTCTACTGAAAATTTTAATAGGATCACTCTACCTACCCCCCCCCCCCCAGCAGGGACCATACCAAAATTGTACAGGGTGTCCCAAAAATGACAACATTTCTTTTTGCTGCCATTTTCGCAATTTTTGACCAAATTGTCTGAAATTTGAAACATAAGTGCCAAAAAAGTGGGAATTTTATGTGTTAAAATTTGGTGCATCAGGATTGACCCAGTCCTGAGAAATTCAACAGTATATAAAATTGAGAAATTTCAATTAAAAATGTAGAAACAGCATCAAAAATTGAAACTTTTCTTTTTGCTGTATCTTCTTTAATTTAGGTCGGAATTGGATGAAATTTTGAATATATGCGCAGAATAACGGGTTGATTTGTAGATCAAAAGTTGGCGCATGATCCCAGCCCAGCTCTTGACATAAAAAATCCCGATCACAATACAACGACAACATTGATTTTCGCGCCCCGTAGCTGTAATGAAGCTCCTGTAAGCGTAATTTAGTCTGTCGCCCCAAACATGCTGAGAAATGTTTATGATGCTTATGGGAAACGGTTGCAGCAGTGTATTAACTCAAACGGAGGTCATCTGGATGGTGTTTTATTCCATATTCCTCAGAGTTTGCACGTTCTTCATTCTGCTGCAGTAAATACTCTGATTTTCTTTAGTTCCAAGAACTAGCGAAATGGACTGATTAATGCCAGAACTTTTGACCTACAAAATATCTGCGCATATATTCAAAATTTCATCCAATTCCGACATAAATACGGAAAAGGGACGCAGACACATCGAAGGGCATTACTAGTGGATGAAGTGGCAGACTTGTCTGAAAATTTCAGAGTAAGAAGTCCGACGTTGTGCCCATCTTCTGGCAAAATTTCAGCCAAATTGATCGACAGACGCAAAAGTTAGAGTAAGATGTAACCCTTGGATTGATCAACAGCCAACCCTGTGCTTGTCGGCGATAGAAAATCGACTGTAACTCTGGTAGAGTTGATCGTAGACCCATATATGGTAGTATTTTTGAGATGCCTGAAGGTTGGGGAATCCGAATCTCGTATCGGCACAAAAATTGGCGCTTTGCCAAAAAAGTCGATTTTTTTGTCAAGCCTCTTGCTTCTAACTAAAGTTCAATATGCAAATTTCGAGAACAGTATAGTAATCTCGTTGATGAGAGGAACAGATCCATATATATATACATGTATGGGGTTCACACCACGCATAAATTTGGGACATTGCCGGATGTACCCAGCGCCAAAGACTTTTGAACAGACTTTAGTACTAAAATAAATCTTTGAATTTAGTACTAGTACCATACCAAACCAAATTCAAAACAGCTCCTCCTTCTATATTATACCATACCATATCAAATTCAAACGCCTTTACCAGATAATTTTAGTACCGTACTAGAATTACGATTTTGGTAAGGCCCATTCATTTTAGTACTAGGTTGTTGGCTATATTTATAACGCTTTTAAAATGCGTCAAAACATATTCCCAATCCTTTCAGGATGTTTTGATTCGGAAAGACTCGAGAAAGGTGGATTGAGCATAATTTCCAAGGCTTCTATCACAGCAAACTATGTATCACTACAGTACCAAATTCATACCAAAATCATACCAACCAAATTCCAGCTGAATTCGCTAGTACTACACCATAGGAGGCGTGCAAAAATGACGTCCAGAGACTGACTCTAAAACTAAGACTACATATTATTTTGGCTGACTACAAATTGACTACAAACTACTCTTTCATAATTTGCGGATTTGTAGTCAATTTGTAGTCATTTTTCTTGGAAATTTTCCGATTTTTTAATGTAATTTTATATAAATTGAGTCCCCAATCGGCCTTTGAGCTGTTTTGATCTTATGACTAGCTTACCGAATACCAAAAACGAAACTATTTTTCATGTAAATTCATAAAAGACCGTTTTTCCAATTTTCCCGCTTTTTTACCGGTATAACTTTTTAAAAAAGGTGACCACATGATTGACTTTTGCAGATTCGTTTGTGTTTTTCTTGCCTTAGTTTTTAAAAAATATCTCATTCTATTTTTTAAAAATGCCAAATGTTCAGAATTTGAATTCTATTAAACATTGAATTCCATCTGTTTGTTTTCAGAAATATTTATTGGAAAAGGCGATTTTTTCACAGAAAAAACAATTAACAGGCTTCTGGTTAATATTTTTGAAAAGCAATTCTATGACTGATTGTTCAATTGGTAAAAGTTTGCAGTAATATCGAATTTCTATCGTTTGATAACCTGACTACAAATTGACTACAAACTAAAACTACATATTTTTAACCTGAATTTGACAACTACAAACTAAAACTACAAATTATTTTCGCGAAAATTTTTAACTACAAACTAAGCCTACAAATTGAAATTCTCTGAGGAAATAGGTCTAAGCCTGATGAAATGAAATTTCCAAAATCTTAATATTTGTCATTTCTTACAAATAGATTTCACCGAAAATCAATTGTGTTTATTCAATATTCAGCATTGCCATAGCGGCTTCGCTGTAAAAACCTTGTGTAGGAATCTCAGTTGAATCCCGCAAGTTTAATTCTGATAGTCCTTTATGTCTAGAGGACACCACCCTCATTTTTGGCAATACCAATTTTTCACCTTCACTAAAACTACTGTAAAAATGCGCCAGATTTTAACCGGTCGTGCTAAGAAGCTGATCTACAAAAATTTATTCAGGTTTGTAAGTCCATGTATAGATTGTTTGCCTGCAAAATTTGGGAAAAATACGATGAAGGATTCGTGAGTTATGTACATATGTTCAAATTTGATGTCTGCAAACTCGGCTCAGTTCATTTCAGAAGGGTGTAACTCAGGGCCACAGAAGCTTAACAGGACTCAGCCAAAACAAACTTCTAACAAATGATAATAATCTTGACAAAAATTATTCCATTCAGTTGAAAACACACGGAATGGCGACCATTTGAACATATTCTGAAAGGACTATTTATTTTTGTGTAGTTCACATTCCACACCACTCATAGAGTGTGACTGACGGTAGTTGATCTGTATAACTGATGAAAGTGCGTCTCATTCCAATCTTTGTGTCATGGGTATTCGAGAAATGTCTAATTACCTTCAATACGCCTGATTTCCAGCACGTGCAAAGATTGAGCTGACGCAGGAAAAATAATTGCGTCGCTAAGGCTTCAAGAGGCCCAGACCTCAGCTGACTTTCTTAGAGTAATTGTTGATCTAACCTTGAGAATATGTCACTGCTAGATTACTGGTTAGCCCCTAGCTTTCCTCCGATGCTGGTAACAATACCTCTGCATATTCTCATACTGGTCACTCTTCACAAATATCGCAAGAGCAATGATCTGAAGACACCGTTCTATCGTCTTGTTTTCTCTCTGACACTGAACGACTTGTTGGCCTGTGTGGTTATGGTAGTATCGATGCTAGTGGGTCAGGTCTTAGGCTTAGCCCACCGATACCCAGTGCCCTTCATCACAGTGGAAGTGGCACTCAACTATGGAGGCTACATAGCTGATGAAGTCATGTTGCTCTTCATCGCCTTCAATCGACTTGTGTACTTGTGCTTTCCTCTGAAGGCAAAAGCAGTGAGTGTAAACGCTCGTTAAGATTTCTGAAGGCTCTGCTCAAAAACAAAAGCAATAATTAAGAGCCAGTCTCTGAACCGATCGAGTTTCAGTATTCAGACCCAAAAATGAAACTTTGGCGTGGAGGGCTCAAAGTTGGAGGACTAATACGTCTTGATAGGTTATGTAACCACCGCAAAGAATTTCCAGATTCGACGCTCCACGCTCGAGATATGGCCTTCTAAAAATCGGCCCGCTTAACCATGGGACCAAATTTTCGAAATCGAATTTCTGACTTGCTGATCGGAATTCAGACCTAACAAACGGGGTTTTTGCGTAACTTTTTGAGTAGTTTAAGAATCTTTTACTAAATTTCATTTTTGGAAAAAAATTTTTTTTTCGCTCCCATATCGGGGGGCATAACTCGTCTGGAACCCCCTAGACCGTTCTTTTTATTTCAGATTATTGTAGCGCTATATCTTAGCTACACGCCGGTGTAAAACATTACCGGCTACCGGACGGTAAACACTGAAATATTTGCGTTCAAAAATTAAAAATGCCACATTTTGCATGTTTCACTGTGCCCAAAAATTTTCAACTCCATGTTCCAGCTTACCAATTGGAGTTGAATGCTAAAAATTGATGTCTAAGCTGTACTTTTTGAGTAGTTTAAGAAACTTTCATTGAATTTCATTTTTGGGAAAAAATTTTTTTTCGCCCCCCCCCTATCGGGGGGCATAACTCGTCTGGAACCCCCTAGACCGTTCTTTTTATTTCAGATTATTGTAGCGCTATATCTTCGCTACACGCCGGTGTAAAACAATGTGGGCTGCCGGACGGCAAACACTGAAATATTTGCGTTCAATGATTAAAAATGCCAGATTTTGCAAATTTTTGGGCACAGTGAAACATGCAAAATGTGGCATTTTTAATTTTTGAACGCAAATATTTCAGTGTTTGCCGTCCGGTAGCCGGTAATGTTTTACACCGGCGTGTAGCTAAGATATAGCGCTACAATAATCTGAAATAAAAAGAACGGTCTAGGGGGGTTCCAGACGAGTTATGCCCCCCGATAGGGGGGCGAAAAACAATTTTTTTTCCAAAAATGAAATTTAGTAAAATATTCTTAAACTACTCAAAAAGTTACGCAATAACCCCGTTTGTTAGGTCTGAATTCCGATCAGCAAGTCAGAAATTCGATATCGAAATTTTGGTCCCATAGTTAAGAGGGCCGATTTTTAGAAGGCCATATCTCGAGCGTGGAGCGTCGAATCTGGAAATTCTTTGCAGGTCATTGATAACTTGTCAATATGTTTTAGTGTTCCAACTTTCAGCCCTCTACGCCCAACTTTCAATTTTGGGTCTGAATAGGGCAAAGGGCCAAGACTCGATCGGTTCAGAGACTGACTCTTAAGAGCCACATTTTATAAAACCGGTCGCGGAACATGAAAAATTCTGACCTATAGTTTTTATTTGATAAATTGATAGGTCTATGGTAGAAAATAACACACGACAATTATTTTCACTCGCCTGTCACTAATATGCAAATTAGGGCCGAAAACGTGTTTTTCCAGCCAAATTCGGTGTTTCTTTTATTTCTACCGTGTGCGTCGACAGATCAGGCTGATATTTTCAGAAATAATGATAGGTATATTGTACTGTTATTTTACTATAGTATAGTAAAACCAAAATTAGAAATACTAGTGGTATTTTACTAGTAGTAAAATAATAGTAAAAAGTAAAATTAAGAGCCAATAGTAAAGTAAAAATTAAATTAAATTAACAAAGACCGTCAATAGTAAAATGAAAATTTTACTACTATTTTACTAGTTTTTGGTTAATTCCTGCCAAATTCTTGATCAATTTTGCAATAAAAGATGTGTGGGCGCACTTTTCTCAGTCGAATTTCACAAGTTGTTGTGTCTACAGTTCTGAACTTTGTATCATGATCAAATTTAGCAAATATTTGGACCAAGATCAATTATTTCACAATACCTTGGCATCATTGATTCAAAATTCCACCTTATGACTAGTAAAATCGTAGTAAAATAGTAGTAAAATTAGTAGAATTATTAGTAAAACAAAAATTAGTAAAATCGGAGCTGCCTGGTAGTAAAACAAAAATAATAATAAAATTGACAGGCTGAATTTGTAGTAAATTTAGTAAATAGTAAAATAAAAATCCACTAGTAAAATAACAGTAGTATATTGGGTGTTTTACCTATAAAATTTTAAAAGGATCGGCCAAGGTTGAGATTGCGAATTATAATTTTTTGGGTTCTGGTAAAAAATCGAATTTTGCAAAAAAAGGTACCTCGAAATTTTCCACCAAACTTTCAGTGTAGGTTGCTTAAATGTCCCTCAAAGTAACCCTCTTTTTTCGTTTGTGGACTTTGTCTCTGTTTCGAGAAATTAGTGTTCGAATTTTCATGCACGCGTTGGTAGAAAAAACCGGAATTTACTTTCAGCTTTCGTTTGAACAAACAGATCTTTTAGCGTTCGCTCTCGCTCGAAAGAGCGCGCAATGGTCGATCGATTGGTTGGTCGACGGCTAGAAACAAACTACTGAGTCGGGTACAGTAAGAGTTTAAAGTGAGCGAGTCGACTACACTGCAATATTTTTCATGTTCTGAGTTTTATAATGTTGTTATCATGACTTTTGCCTCAAAATGGGATTGGAAAGTGTATGCAAACTTTGGAAAAAGCTGAGCATGCCTCTAGTAAACTATTTTGAGGCAAAAACCATATTAGAAATGGAGAAAATCGTAGTATGCTGGCTAAACTCGCTCACCTTAAACGAGTCTGCTCAAACGAAATGTAATGAGATCATCTTGTTTTTGCTTAGAAATTAATGTGCATCAAAAAATCGATTGTTCCCGTAAAATATGAAAGCCGAATTTCTTTAATTCTTGGACAAGTACGCTTGTATGACACGCAACATGCACCCCTTTTCACACTTTAGGAGTTTGCTTTGGTTGGGTGAAATTCGACTCTTATACTGCAGCCAAAAACCTCCAATTTAAGTGTTAAGCACTTTCGATGCAAGAGTTTTCTGACCAGGCCAGGTTTATTTGTCTGTTTATTGTGTACGTTCCTAGTGGCAGCATATATATACTTTTTCTCCTTTCCATACAATGGTACTTACTGCACATCCACTGCTTTTACCGTTTCTTCATAGTACCTTCAAACTGAATAGATAATGCAGAACTAAATCACTATAACGTTTTCCAGTATAGTCTACGTGTGTATTGCTTGTGTGTTTACAGTTGCTAGTGGTCTCTTGTACAGGCAGCACCTCAACCTACATAGTAAGCATATGTGGACTTGATTTCCTGACGGTGTCCGTTTTGTTCATTGGCTGATCCGCAAACGGTCTGTCGGTCTGTTGTGTGTGTCAGATTTGTGTGCGCTTTACCGATTGTCTTTCTGTCTTTAGGATAATAAAACTTTGCGTGTATGCCACAAGGGCCAGCGCTACATACGTCTTTGCACTCTTGTTGACTCCCAGCAGTAAATCACTGAGTCATTGTAAATTAGAATGGGACTCTGTGTTACTGTTTGTAATAAACCATTGTCTTGTACATTTGCGCTATCGGAGGTTTCATACAAAGCTCGGCGTGCCTCTAGCAACCATTATTCAAAAGCTTAATGCTATACTTGAAGAAGAGCCGCCAAACAAAACCCAAATCTGCCAAGGTACAGCGTTTTCGAAAAGGTTCCATGTCAATTGAGAGAATGCCTGGAGGTGGCCAGCTGTGCGTTTCACATTCAGCTCTTGAATAATGATTACTAAGGCACGCTGAGCCTTCTCAAAACGTAGCGAACACTTTTCATTCGGATTTTGAGTCAAAAGCCGTGATAAACAACATGATAAAACTCAAAACATGAAAAATATTGCAGTGTGGTCGACTCGCTCACTTTAAACTCTTACAGTACCCGACTCAGTGGTTTGTTTCTAACCGGCGACCAACCAATCGATCGGCCATTGCGCGCTCTTTCAAGCGAGACCTAACGCTAAAAGATCCATCTGCTCTTACAAAAGCTGGAAGTAAATTCCGGTTTTTTTATACCAACGTGTGTATGAAAATTCGAACATTAATTTCTCGAAACAGAGACAAAGTCCACAAACGGAAAAAGTGGGTTTACTTTGAGGGACACTTAAGCAACCTACACTGAAAGTTTGGTCGAAAATTTCGAGGTACCTTTTTTTTGCAAAATTCGATTTTTTACAGGACCCCAAAATTTGCATTTCATTATAATTTGCGATCTCAACCTTCGCCGATCCTCTTCAAATTTTATAGGTACAACACCCAATATACCCAGCATTATTACTGAAAATATCAGCCCGATCCGTTAACACATGCGGGAGAAATATAAGAAAGACCGAATTTGGGTGGAAAAACACGTTTTTGGCCCTAATTTGCATATTAGTGATAGGCGAGTGAAAATATTTCTCGTGTGTTATTTTCTACCATAGAGCTATCGATTTATCAAATAAAAACTATAAGTCAGAATTTTTCATGTTCCGCGGTTAGTAGGGGACCCGCCCCGGTTTTATAAAATGTGGCTCTTAAATCCCCATTTTTGTAGAAGTAGCATTGTTCTAGTATTGGAGCAAAGAGAAGACAATCACAGCAGTAGTGGTTCAGTGGAGTTTGTTTCTGGGCTTTTGCTCGTGTTGGCTTCATCCAGCTATGCATGTGCAAGTATGATTTGCTTCTTTCGTAGGTAGCTTGAACCTGTTTTCCGTTTTTGGCGTGTCAAAAATCACTAGAATGTACAAGCTAGAGTTGTTTTATGTCTCATTCAGCCTTATTCTTCTATATTCTTAACTAAGAATTCCTGTCCATGTCTGACTAATCTTAACGAACCAACATGACAGGTGGATCACTCTGTGGCGCAGCCAAATCACACATTGGCGGCAGTCTACCTGGTACCGGTGGTGGCGACAGACATAGTCTGTGCAGTCCTGGTTCCGTTGCTGTATGTGGTTTGCCTGGTCAAGGTCATTCACCATGCACTCAGAGAACCTGACGGAAATCAGAGCGAGAACTGGAAAGCACAACTGAACCTCAGCCTTCAAGGCTCTCTCTTGAGCTCGGTTCTCTTCTGCACCGCAGTTCAAACCACTTGGAGGCAGTTGGGACTAAGCCCGCTCTTTCCCCAGTCTCTCATGTACTTTCTGGTGTGTGTGCCCTTCTATATCAACCCGTATGTGTTGCTTTTTATGTCGAGTGTAGTGAGAGACAAGGTGCGACTGTTGATTATGGGAGCAAATGGTCAAGCAGTTGTCGCTCGCGGGGTTCGTGCCAAATAAAGAACGGTGCAAATGTCTAGTTGGCCACTGTCATTGATATTGTGTTGAGCAACTACACCACTGGCACTGTTTTGAAATGAAATGCACTTTTTTACTACCGGAATTTTCCACCTATGAGACGGGTTTTATAACCGGAAAATGTCTAAATTTGGGGTCACATTTTTGCACCAGTTATAAGAACATTGTCTTGCAGGTGGAAAATCAAAATTTTACAATTAAAACTCGATGTTATGCATGAAAAGCATGAAATACACTGGTTTTGATCTTTGCAACAACTGACTGTACATTAAGTCTGAATAAGCTCAGTTTAAAACAAGTTTTGAAAACGTAGGCAACTTAGAAGCTCCAATATCGTTACAGTGGATATCTAAACCTTACAGTGACTCAGGAATTTTACCAAGATTACGCAGGTTTTAGAACGATTCTCGAACGACCTGAGTTCAAAAACTCCATATTCATTACATGTAGTTATCTTGTAAAAAATATACACGAAAACACACGATTTTGAGCTTAGACCCGGGTCTTACAACTGGAAAATGCCCCTTGACAGACCTTGCTTTCTGATCACCTGCTATAAGACCCGGGTTTTATAATCGGAAAAGAAACCTAGTGAAAAGATCCGGGTCTTAGGTAATTGGGATTTTTAAGTAAGATTCAGCAGAAACCGATTCTACAGTCTTTGCGGGCAGACAGCACAACTAGTGCTTTTACAGTCAGGGAAATAACAACATATATGGTATCAGTACACATATATGGAAACGGTACCATATATGGTACCGGTTCACCTTCAAGTAGGTAATCCTCCATATATGGTACCACTTCCCCTTTATAGGTCTTTATGGTACCCCTTCGATAGAGGCCTCAGGTGGTACCATATATGGTACCGGTACCATATATGGAATCGGTACCATATATGGAACCGGTACCATATATGGTAACAGGTACCATATATGGTACCCCTTCGATCAAATCATAAGGGGTACCATATATGGTACCGGCACCTTATATGGCGTCAGTACCATAAACGGCGTTAAGTAAATCCAAAGGTGCTGGGTTCGATTCCCAGCTACGCTCTTGCACATTACATGCCTTAGTTTTTCACCTTTCTTTCCATTTAGCAATACCAGTCCGACATGGGTTTAGGTGAGGCCATTGGTCCGCTCCCCATTGTTTGTCTGGCTTGTCAAGGGTCTAGTTCTCACGGCCGCTACCCCTGGACACTGTTTCAAGCGTGTTACTGTACCAGCTAAGGCACCACCATGACAGCAGTCGTACTCTCAGTGGTACCATAACGGTGCAAGTGAACTAGAGACCTGCACGGGCCGCCTTTTTAACGACCCGGCCCGGCCCGGCCTGTCCGGAAACTCAATTTTTTGCGGCCCGGCCCTTATGAAAATGCAATTTTCGTGGCTCGGCCCGGCTGAAATCCTCTAAAAATCCTCTGTAGGGCGACCAGGCCCGGCCCGTGCAGGTCTCTAAAGTGAACACATCCCCAGAGCCAAAAAATTCTGGAGGGGTAAGTAATTTTTTATTCAAGTAATTTTTTATTCAAAAATAAACAGAACAGAAATGCCCAAGACTGAGACCAAACAGATAGGGGTGGGCATACATGTAACAGGTCATCCGCCGATGTGGGGAGGGGGGTTGGGGGGGGGGGTCTGGCGCCGGCCGGGGGGGGGTCTGAGCCAAAATTTTGGGGGAGGGGGGTGGGCACTAAAAAACGCTCAAAAATCGAGAAAAATCGCAATTTTTGGCTAAAAATTGCCAAAAATCGCTAATTTGGGCTGAAATACAGCTAAAAAGTGCTGTTTTGCAGGCGATTTTGGCAATTTTTGTGTGTCAAAGTGTAAAAAATTGCAAAAATTTGCTCGAAAATTTACTTGCCAGAAAAATCGGAGGGGGGGGTCGGTGAAATCGTCTCGCGCGGGGGGGGGGGCAACTGGGGGGTCTGGCCTAAGTCGGGTGGGGGGCAGACCCCCCAGACCCACCTGTTACATGTCTGGGGGTGGGGAAGGGCCCCTAAACGGCCACTAAGGGTGGGCCTGAGTCGGGCACAGAGATGGAGGCGGTTGACCAATTTTGCAAAAAAGTTGGCAAAAAGTGCTAATTTGGGTTAAAATACAGCTAAAAAGTGCTGTTTTAGCAATTTTAATGTGACATTCTAAAAAACATAGTAAAAATTTGCTGAAAAAATTACTTGCCAGAAAATTGTTGGGGTCGGAAAAACCTAACGGGGTCCAGATAGGAGGGTTTCCTGGAAAAGTCTGAGCCTTAGGGGGTTCTGAGCGAAAACTTTAGGTGAGGGGAGGGGGGTTGAGATATGGGCCGGAATAAACTGGAGGGGGTCTGGAGGTCTCAGGGGGTCAAGGAAAAAGTCCAAAAAACGCCTATTTGGGCTAAAATGCAGCTAAAACATACACGAACCGGGGTGAGGGGGTTTACCCCCCTCGCCAGCCAATACCCCATCCTCTCCGCCCATACCCCCTCCCCATCCCGCTTCTGGAGGGAGAACATTTTCGCTTTTTAGGCGTTTTTTTGGACTTTTGTGGAACCCCCGGGACTACCTCACACCCCTCCGGATTTTTCCGTCCCATGTATGGTTAAAAAGTAATTGTAGTGTATCCAATTCAAAAATTTTAAAAATTTTCGGACAAAATAACTTCAGGCAAAAATCGGAGGGGCGCACGGGGTCGGGAAAATCTGTGGGGATAATCGGTGGGTCAGGAAAAAAGGGGTCAGAAGAAAAAGAGGGTCGGAAAATCCTAACGAGGTCAAGATCGGAAGGGGTGCCTAGAAAAAGTCTGGTGGGGACCCCACCGGCCCACTGTTACATGTATAGGCATTACGTTTTAGACAGACAACAGCGTTCTTTTCCAAGAAATATTCTGGACAGATGAATTTCACACAGGTCTCTAAACCCAAACACCTACCAAGGTCATGAGAGTCGGCAGCCAGACAGTCTTCAAAGCCCGAAACATACGAAGTAAATAACATTTTCTGCATTAACTAGGGCCCGACCGGATATCCGGATCCGGATCCGGCCGGATATCGCCATATCCGGAACCGGATCCGGATATTACCTGCCGGATATGCCGGATATCAGTCACAGATGAAAAAAGGTGATTTTTTACATATTTGAACATAAAATTAGATTAGTTCCAGTCATTTTAGGATATTTTTCGCTATTTAACTGCACAAAATGGTAAAAGCCCACTCTCAAAATATCACCAGAGTGCGGAATCGCTTTTCACATACATTGTACATCACTGGTGGTTTATCTTTGCCACTTAGAGTAAGGCTTCTCGTAAACCCTTTTTACCTGTACAATATGTCCCTATTTGTCTTCCCCTTACTTATTGGCTTGCTCAGGATTTTGCAAAAGGAAGTATGAAATTCTTAGATCTCTGGTTGAGTCACGGCCCGATCAGGGCGAGAAAATATGAACAAAATTAGCTTGAAAAACGCTTTTGAAAGCATCTCAGTATAGTATTAACAGAAATTAGGAGGTATTGTAGTCTGAAGAGGTCTGGTTGGGCAACGGCATCGTCAATTCTTCAATCTCCTTCTCTCTGAAGGCCGAAAATGTAGAAATGTTGTTGTTTAATAAGTATAACTTGCGTTGTTTGAACCACAATTATCAGATGTTGTTTTGAATCAACTATTATAGAACAAAGAAATGTATATACAGGGTGTCTCAAAAAATGATCGCATTTTTTACTGACATTTCCGCAAATTTTGACCAAATAGGCTGAAATTTGGACCATAGGTGCCAAAATTCGGGGAATTTTATATGTTAAAGTGTGGTGCACTAGGTTTGACTCATTCCCGAGAAATTTCAAAAAAGTGAAATTTGGTAATTGCAATAGTGAAAGACGGTCAGCGAAAAATGGAAACATTTCCTTTTCCTGTGTCTTTCCTAATTTTTGTCAGAATTGGATGAAATTTGGAGTGTAAACGCAGAAGTTCAGGGTAATTCGTGTGTAAAAAATTGACGCATGAACTCCAAAGCTATCGTTAGAGTTTAGGCGATAATATAATATAGCGTTTTTTCGATGACCGGCTTTCGCTATTGAAATTACCAACTTTCACTTTTTTGAAATTTCTCGAGAACACATAAAATTCCCCGAATTTTGGCACCTATAGTCCAAACTTCGGTCTATTTGGTCAAAATTTGCGGAAATGGCAGTAAAAAGAAATGTGATCATTTTTTGAGACACCCTATATGTGGTTTATTGCATTGTAAAAAATTTTAAGTTGATCAATGATATTCGGCATATCCGGATCCGGATCGGGTAGAAATTTGTATCCGGTTGGGCCCTAGCATTAACCGTACAATACAAGCAATAAATAATCACTGTTGATTCATTCAGGCAGCAAAACCGTTATGACGACACAAATCAGCACTCACAGGCGTGGTCCATGTCACAGGAAACACCGACGCAGAAGAGAACCGTGAAAGCGGTTAGTTGGGTGGTAAGAAGCTGAGAAAATAGATATAGAGCTATTTATTCTTCTTATTTTGTTTATTTTAGCCCCCAATTCAATATGCAGCATTGACTACATCAACCGCGTCGCAGACAGAGATGAAAACATTCGCAAACAAAGAAACACAAACAAATGATATTTGATATTACTTTTCTGTGAATAAATTTTGTTTGCTTTCCTTCAGTCTTTGTTTCTTCATTTTTTTTATTTTTTTATTTTCTTGGGCTATTTGCCGAAAACGATAAAACTATCGGCAAAAAATTTGCCGATAGTCGGCCAGAAAAATTGCCGAACGTTCCACATTTTCAATTCAAACTATCGGCACTTTGCCGATAGGTCCAAATTAGCCGCTAGTTTTTGTCGAAAAAATTTAAAACTATCGATAAAAACTATCGGCAAACGCGAATTTCAAGGTATCGGCAAAGCCACCTAAGTGGCAGGTGAGTTGCAAGGGGTTAAAATGCCTATTCTCACAGCATCGTTTACAACAGAATTCGCCGAAGTTTATGAACAACAAAGCATACCGGAGTTCTCCACTTATAAGACCTGGTCTTATAACTGGAAAATGCCCAAATTTAGGGTCACTTTTTGGCGCCTTTTGAAGACCATGGTCTTATAACTGGAAAATGTTATTTCACTGCAAAAAAGGATTTTTGGCCAATAGTTGAATTTGTTTTTCACCTAGATGGCTGTTCCAGACATGCCTGACCAGTTTACGCTTGACTTGTAAAACTTTACTTGAAATTACAAAAAGAAAGGTTGTGTTGAAGCACAGCAGGTACTGTACTGCGTTCAAAACAAAAATATGAATCACGTTTTATCTATATTATGTACTTCTGCCTTTGTTTTCTCACGATGGACAGCTTTTGTTCACTTTAAAACAGTTAATTGTGTGCTAAAATCGGTCAATTAAACTAAGACCGTGGTCTTTTAACTGGAAAATGGGTGTCTATGAACCAAGTTTTTTGACCACCTATTAGAAGACCATGGTCTTATAACTGGAAACAAAAACCTATTTAAAGACCATGGTCTTCTAACTATGGTGGTCCTATAAACGGAAATCTCCGGTACAATGGTAGGATTTCATTATAAAAGCAGTGAACCGAAGTCATAACTACTACAGTACTGTTATTTTGTGAATATTCTGACCTAATGAGGTTTACAGAGCCAAAATTTATCGTTTAAATGCATTAATGGCCTTATTTCTAATAGTTTATTTTAACTAAACTCATAACTAAAGTCCATGCAAAAATGATTGGCGGTGGTGGAAAAAAGCGATTTTCTCAAAAACTTTCTTCAAGACCCCAAACTTTTTTTATATCAATCGATAGCAAATTACAAGTGCTACAAGATGCGAACGTCAAATCAAAGGTTCCTTGCAGTTTTGTATGTGTTTTTAGGGAAAAACCAATTTTCGGCAAAATCAAGTTTTTATAGAAGAGTCAAATCGACAATCGGACTCCAGATTCCTATTCTACGTGCAATTGCGAGTTCGCTGCTATATACATGTTTGGGGATTTTCAAATTAGTTTTCGGGAAAAACGCGTTTTTCGGAAGGGTGTGCGAGTCAAAAAATTGTCTGCGATCCGTTTTACTACATATGGATAATTGCCCAACATTTTTCAAATTTGACCCAAACGGTATAAACGGCCTGAAAACCGGCTCATATTCACGAGTCAAACTTAATTTTGGTCCATAGAATCCATTTTTGCAGTCCGTTTGGCGCTATGTGGTCGCGTTTTCCAGTTATTTTCATTTTAATTGTTTTCTGCAAAATTTTGTCTGACTGGAGCAGCTACTGTGAGTCTCTTCAGATGTTGCTCAAAATGTAACTCCTGGGGTAATTTTAGATGGTGAATTCATTTCTGTCACCTAGAACTCCGTCAGGTTACTGCAAACCTAACTTTCGAGCACCCCCTATTTGGTTTGATATTTTAGCAATCTGTCTTTGACATCTTTGCTTGTTAAAAGAACACTGATTAATGCTCACGCCATCAAGTGACTCCAGCCTCATGTCTAACGTTATAGAGAAGGAAGTTCTTGCCCAAGGTATATCCTAATCTGCGCAAGTTTCGCTCTGAATACTAATTTGCGCAACAGCTAAAATCAGCTTCCCTCATAACTGGGATGATAAGATAAGCACATAAATCGACTCTAGAGTCTTCAATGACTCTAATAATACTTTGGTTACTGTTCTAGCTAAAAAGTTTGCAGTGTTATGGCCGGTCAAAGTTGATGGTCAAATGGGCCATTTTTGGCAATTTTAGTCAACTTTGATCGGCCCATTTGCCAACTAAAATTGCCAAAAATGGCCCATTTGACCATCAACTTTGACCGGCCATAACACTGCAACCTTTTTAGCTAGAACAGTAACCAAAGTATTATTAGAGTCATTGAAGACTCTAGAGTCGATTTATGTGCTTATATTATCATCCCAGTTATGAGGGAAGCTGATTTTAGCTGTTGCGCAAATTAGTATTCAGAGCGAAACTTGCGCAGATTAGGATATACCTTGGGCAAGAACTTGCTTCTCTATAACGTTAGACATGAGGCTGGATTGACTTGATGGCGTAAGCATTAATCAGTGTTCTTTTAACAAGCAAAGATGTCAAAGACAGATTGCTAAAATATCATACCAAATAGGGGGTGCTCGAAAGTTAGGTTTGCAGTAAGCTGACGGTGTTCTAGGTGACGGAAATGAATTCACCATCTAAAATTACCCCAGGAGTTGCATTTTGAGCAACATCTGAAGAGACTCACAGCAGCAGCTCCAGTCAGACAAAATTTTGCAAAAAACAATTAAAATGAAAATAACTGGAAAACGCGACCACATAGCGCCAAACGGACTGCAAAAATGGATTCTATGGACCAAAATTAAGTTTGACTCGTGAATATGAGCCGGTTTTCAGGCCGTTTATACCGTTTGGGTCAAATTTGAAAAATGTTGGGCAATTTTCCATAGTAAAACGGATCGCAGACAATTTTTTGACTCGCACACCCTTCCGAAAAACGCGTTTTTCCCGAAAACTAATTTGAAAATCCCCAAACATGTATATATCAGCGAACTCGCAATTGCACGTAGAATAAGAATCTGGAGTCCGCTTGTCGATTTGACTCTTCTATAGAAACTTGATTTTGCCGAAAATTAGTTTTTCCCGAAAAACACATACAAAACTGCGTGGAACCTTTGATTTGACGTTCGCATCTTGTAGCACTTGTAATTTGCTATCGATTGATATAAAAAAGTTTGGGGTCTTGAAGAAAGTTTTTGAGAAAATCGCTTTTTTCCGCCACCGCCAATCATTTTTGCATGGACTTTAAGTAACTCGATAATTTTTGGCTAACTTACTAAACTCGGAGAGCGAATTTAGTAACTAACTTTTACTTACTAAATTCAAATTTTAAAAGTTGTAACTAACTTTACTAAATTCAGAAAATCTTCGTTCGGCACAACATTGTTTACTTTGTCATTTTTGTTTAATAATAGGTCTGTCCGTCCAGTCAATCTACCTGCTACAAAGCCCCCCCCCTCGGACCCCTAGAGTACTCCCTTGGATCCCCCTCCCTACACCCCGCTGGCTCGGTTGTTTTGCATACAATGTACACTGTAGTACCCTTTTGCGCTATCTTGAAAGTACCTTCTAATAGTAAAAGTTTATCAAAGCGCAATGAGTTTGGAGATAAGAAACCAACTATATTGACGCCTTACTTTACACCTAGCTTAGAATGCTTGTAGACTAACTTGTATAGTAGGTACCTAGGTAGTACATAGTACGTATTTTATTCTTGCATCCTTTTCAACCAACTGTCGCAAGAAGATGGCTAATAATACCTACGCGAATACTCTCTACAACACCTTTGTAAGCGAATTTGAGCAACGCAAGAAACACCAAGAAGAAGGGCAGAAACCTGACGGTAAGTCGCATTGATGTTTAGCAAAATGCACACCACACTAAAGCAATACAATATTTGGTTGGATTAAATCTATACCCTCCACTACATATCATATATTCATTTGTTATCTCTTCCTGCAGTAAACTGAAACCTGCAACAAAATGGTCAAGAATAGAAGTTTTATTGTACAAAAATGTATCTAATACAGATGAAAAATGCAGTTTTCAAGAAGTGAAAACGATTGCTGAAGATTTGGATACAGTACTATGTTTTTAAGAGAATAAGTCCACCACAAAAAAGCCAGAAACATTACGTAAACCAGGGAAATTGAGGGACGAATTCGAAACACCGAAGAGCTTGAATTGCAGCAAGCGCTCCTATTAGAAGATATAGGGTAGCCATACATTCTGTTAATGTGGAAGTACTTGAATGGTGAACGACACTTGCCAGCTGGCACACTACAGTACAGTAACCCTGGCCGAACTACCAGAAGTTCAACTAAGGCAAAATGCTGCACTTGCCGCCTTGTCAACGAGAACGACCTAGAAAGTCTGTGCGTCTCTGGAATTCTCTTTCTAACGACCAAATGTTGTCTCAATACTCTCAGTTTAGAGCTCTTGTTCGTTCTATTCCCTTCTACAGCCAAATGTCTTCACTCAATCTAGTAACTGTGCTGCGTATTTCAGTGAGCTGACTGTTATGTAGTTTATGTTTTATGAGCTGCATCCTTGTTTCAACACAGTGTAAGTAAGTGTATCTTCTAGTCAGCAGGGTACTGTATTGAAGGGCACAGTATTGTGCACACAGTCTCTGATTCCGTAAGGAATAAAATTAAATGATGATACAACATGTAGTAGGTGGTTTGGGGGTTACTTCCTAGCTAGAAAGGCCAAACCTCCTCCCCCCCGCGCCCAACCGAAAAATGCAAGTACTACTAGTGGCTCCAGTACTAACAAACTGGTTCAGCAATAACTAATTTTTAGCTTAAAATTCGCTTGAAAAGCCTTTGAAACCGAATTTGGCGTCTCCACTGCTGATGTTTAAGAGAAATCGGTGTTTTTTGAAGCCCATTTTACCGTTTTTTTGCTTGTTTTTAGCTCTAAAACGCTATTTGGCAGATAAATTTAGCTAGCTAAACTAAAAAGCGATTTTTAGCCTGTTTACTGAAAAAAACGTGCTTAAACCGCATTTTCAGGCGTTCTGGAGCTTTTTGAAATTTTGGACCCCCCTCTGGGGGAAACGCCCTCACTCCTCCCCTCCTCCACGCCGGCCCCGACCTGTTACATGTATGAGCGTAGCCGTACTAAAGTACGTTCATTCACACAATGGGCTGTTTAATGAAAGAAAGAAGTCAATTAGAGGTGGAGTGCGTCAGTCAAGGAAGCTAAGCCTAATTGTAATCACCAGATAGAAGACCGCTTATCAGTACCGCAGCAGAGAAAGGCTTGGGCATTAAAATTAGGCAAGCAAAGATGAGTCGGCTCGTACCACTGCTTTTGCTGCTTTTTCTATTTTCCGACGCGGCTTTGGCCGCTCCGAATGGAAACGAGTGGCAGAAAGAAGAGAAAAGATTCCTCAGCGTTGGCATAATTAGTTCGATGATTCCGCTGCCGCCCTGGTTGTCGAAGAACCGCAAGAATCGACTGAAACTGTCGAAAGATGAAACTGCCTTCAGAGAAATTGTACTAGGATAGGATGACTTGTTATGGTTTGTCAGGGTTAATAAAGTCTTAACATGAGCAATAGACACACTGATGAGAGATAGGAGTTTCTGATTGAATCAGTGGGTTATCTTCCTTCCATCGACCCATCAATGGAATTGATGTCACGTCGGCCGAGTGTAGACCTAATTCGTAGTACTACAAACTACTAACTACAAACTACATATTTTCGGTGATTATGACGTCATCAAGACTACAAATTAACTAAGACTACATATTATTTTAGTTGACTACAAATTGACTACAAACTACTTTTTCATAACTTGCGAATTTGTAGTCAATTTGTAGTCATTTTTCTTGCAAATTTCCGATTTTTAATGTAATTTTATACAGGGTGTGCCAAAAAAAACAACCCAGCAGATTTTTCACTGTAGAAACCGCAAATCTCAACCGATTTGAATGAATACTTTTTTAGATGAAAGATAAATAAATTCTTGAAAGATTGGTGAAATTTTCGTTAATGTACTCTGCTTAGTTCCTGAGATATTGGCTCTCAAAATCAAAACAGTGATTTTGGCAGTGAACAAGAGGGATTTTTCTTTATTATTCTGCACTTCGTAATAAAACGGATTCCTGCTACCACTAAGGGCTCTTGGAGGCTTTACACGTGACACAGAAACTCGGTTTACTTCAACACTAAAGGATCATTAGCCCTAGCAGTAGGAATCTGCTTTATTATAAAATGCAACGGTTTGGCTCTTGTTCTTTGCCAAAATCTGTTTCGACTTAGAAGGCAAATTTCTCAAGAACTAAACTGTGAACCTCAATAAAAATTGCACCAATCTTTGAAGAATTTATCAAACTTTCATTCAAAAAAGATTCGTTCAAATAGGTTGAGATTCATGGTTGCAAAAGTGAAAAATCTGCTGGGTTGTTCTTTATCACTCTTGTTCATTGCCAAAATCTCTGTTTTGACTTTGAGGACAAATATCTCAGGAACAAAGCAGCTCATCTTAATAAACCTTGCATCAATCTTTCAAGAATTTATTTATCTTTCATTTAAAAAAGGATTCATTCAAATCGGTTGAGATTTGCGGTTGCTACAGCAAAAACTCTGCTGGGTTGTTTTTTTTGGCACACCCTGTATAAATTGAGTCCCTAATCGGCCTTTGAGCTGTCTTTCTTGAGCGTATGATAAGCTTACCAAATATCAAGCACGAAGCTATTTTTTATGTAAAGTGTTAGTAACATCGCTTTTTCCAATATTCCCGCTTTTTACCTGTATAAATTTTCAAAGAAAAGTGGCCACATGATTGACTTTTGCAAATTTGTTCGTGTTTTTTCTTGTCTTAGTTTTTAAAATATATCTCATTCTGTTTTTAAAAAATATCAAATGTTCAGCATTGAAATTCTGCTAAACATTGAATTCTGTCTGTTTTCAGAAATATCTATTAGAAATAGTGATGTAAAAAATTAATTGAACTGTAATTGAAATTCGCATAATTGACCCCTTCTTAATTTCAATTCAATTAATTTAATTGAAATTCAAACATGGGGCCATAATTTAATTGTAATTTAATTGAAATTCGCCTGGAATTTATTTTTTTTTTCAATTATTTCCTGTGGTGAAAGTAAGGAAATGCGTAAGTATTAAAGGCGCTAATGACTTCAAATAAATACCTATTTAGGGTTTGTCACCTCTTTATACTGACCTCACTTTGTTTTGTAATATTTTATGCTCTGCTTATTATTTTGTACTTCATAAAAGTCAAAACAGTGATTTTTGGATGTAGGGTGAGTTTGGGTTGACAGACACCCCTTTTGGCAAAGGCACCTATTAGGATGCGATATTGCTCAAAAATGCTGAAAACCTTTAGATTATGCACTGATGCATAATAAATAATGAACTAACTGTAAATTTCCCGAAGAATGCCATTTTACGCGTTTTAAAAGGCAACTTTTTAAAGTTTTCTCACTAGGTTTGGTAGCAGGCTAACCAAGTGTCTTTTAGCTTTTACATGGACATTTTCGAAGTCCCGGTCACTGTCTTTTAACAGCAAAAATACAACAATTTCCAAAAAATTGAAAAATAATTGAAAAAATTGCGTAATTGAAATTTTCTAAGGTTCGATAATTTAATTGAAAATATAATTGTAATTGAAAATAATGGAAAACTATTTCAATTAATTTTATTTAATTTAATTGAAATTATATACTGAGCCCTTAATTTAATTGTAATTGAATTGAAATTTAAGTCAGTCTCTGAACCGATCGAGTCTTGGCCCTTTGCCCTATTCAGACCCAAAATTGAAAGTTGGGCGTAGAGGGCTGAAAGTTGGAACACTAAAACATATTGACAAGTTATCAATGACCTGCAAAGAATTTCCAGATTCGACGCTCCACGCTCGAGATATGGCCTTCTAAAAATCGGCCCGCTTAACTATGGGACCAAAATTTCGATATCGAATTTCTGACTTGCTGATCGGAATTCAGACCTAATAAACGGGGTTTTTGCGTAACTTTTTGAGTAGTTTAAGAATCTTTTACTAAATTTCATTTTTGGAAAATAAATTTTTTTTCGCCCCCCTATCGGGGGGCATAACTCATCTGGAACCCCCCTAGACCGTTCTTTTTATTTCAGATTATTGTAGCGCTATATCTTAGCTACACGCCGGTGCAAAACATTACCGGCTACCGGACGGCAAACACTGAAATATTTGCGTTCAAAAATTAAAAATGCCACATTTTGCATGTTCCACTGGGGTACATAATGTGCAAAATGTGGCATTTTTAATCTTTGAACGCAAATATTTCAGTGTTTGCCGTCCGGCAGCCCGTAATGTTTTACACCGGCGTGTAGCTCAGACATAGCGCTACAATTATCTGAAATAAAAAGAACGGTCTAGGGGGGTTCCAGACGAGTTATGCCCCCCGACAGGGTGACGAAAAAAAAATTTTTTTTTCCAAAAATGAAATTCAATGAAAGTTTCTTAAACTACTCTAAAAGTACAGCTTAGACATCAATTTTTAGCATTCAACTCCAATTAGTAAGCTGGAACATGGAGTTGAAAATTTTTGGGCACAGTGAAACATGCAAAATGTGGCATTTTTAATTTTTGAACGCAAATATTTCAGTGTTTGCCGTCCGGTAGCCGGTAATGTTTTACACCGGCGTGTAGCTAAGATATAGCGCTACAATAATCTGAAATAAAAAGAACGGTCTAGGGGGGTACAGACGAGTTATGCCCCCCGATATGGGAGCGAAAAAAAATTTTTTTTCCAAAAATGAAATTTAGTAAAAGATTCTTAAACTACTCAAAAAGTTACGCAAAAACCCCGTTTGTTAGGTCTGAATTCCGATCAGCCAGTCAGAAATTCGATTTCGAAATTTTGGTCCCATAGTTAAGCGGGCCGATTTTTAGAAGGCCATATCTCGAGCGTGGAGCGTCGAATCTGGAAATTCTTTGCGGTGGTTACATAACCTATCAAGACGTATTAGTCCTCCAACTTTGAGCCCTCCACGCCAAAGTTTCATTTTTGGGTCTGAATACTGAAACTCGATCGGTTCAGAGACTGGCTCTTAAATTCCGTAATTTTACATCACTAATTAGAAAAGACCATTTTTTCACAGAAAAACGATTAACAGGCTCCGGTTATTATTTTTGCAAAGAATTTCTATGACTGATTGTTCAATTTAAGACTACATATTTTTTTAGCCTGAATTTGACACTACAAACTAAGACTACAAATTATTTTCGCGAAAATTTTTAACTACAAACTAAGACTACAAATTGAAATTCTCTGAGGAAATAGGTCTAGCCGAGTGTGGTTAAGAGGTTTCTCGCATTTCTAACTCAGTAAATTAGCGTGAAAGCTCTCAAAGAAATTATTAAATGTGTAAAAAAATAGCTAAAGTTGTTAAAAAATTTCAGATCTGAACGTAGTAGAAGTGCTGAGCGTCGACCTGAACATAGTGGAAAACGCCAAAGCTCATCACACCAGCGATTACGAAGTAGTGCGCTGTCAGCCATACCGGTTGGTTCTCCGCAGAGGCCAGACCTTCATCATCACCCTCCACTGCAACAGAGACTTTGACGCCGATCGCGACGCCATTGTCGTTGATTTTGAATTCGGTGGGCAAATTCGTGAGCAACAAAGATCTCTCTGAAACTTTCTTTTCTTCAGGCGACAAACCCAAAATTCAAAACTTCACCAAACGTTTCCTCCATGTGCAGAACAGCGACTTTCAGTTCAGTTGGAAGTGGGGCGCGCGACTCCAGTCTGTCCACGGCAACAAAGTCAACATTGAGGTGACCGTTTTAGTCAGATGTGAGGGGAGAGGAAAAAATTTGCATACTACAGATCAAGCCGTCGGCCAGCTCCCCAGTAGGCGAATGGAAGATGAAAATCTTCACCGGCCAGCATCTGCACCAGTTGCAAACGACTGACATGTACCTGTCATACATCTACCCCTCCTTTCTATACATTTTGTTCAATGCTTGGTGCCCAGAAGATGCCGTCTTCCTGGATGATGAGGAGCAACGACAGGCCTATGTGCTGGCAGACCATGGAGCAGTGTTTCAGGGAGCCAAGTATGGACAATACATGGCATGTCCGTGGAACTATGGGCAGGTAAATAGCTGTTATGTCACGTTCTGGGCACATTTTTCATGCATGACATTCTTGTTCCCGTTCCCGTTCCCGTTCCCGTTCCCGTTCCCGTTCCCGTTCCCGTTCCCGTTCCCGTTCCCGTTCCCGTTCCCGTTCCCGTTCCCGTTCCCGTTCCCGTTCCCGTTCCCGTTCTTGCTCTTGTTCCTGTTCTCGTTCTCATTCTCATTCTCGTTCTCGTTCTCGTTCTCGTTCTCGTTCTCGTTCTCGTTCTCGTTCTCGTTCTCATTCTCGTTCTCATTCTCGTTCTCGTTCTCATTCTCGTTCTCGTTCTCATTCTCGTTCTTGTTCTTGTTCTTGTTCTTGTTTCCGTTCTTACTCTTGCAAATACGTAACTGGAACGAAG